>QEOT01006157.1:0-47838 GCA_003123785.1 Pterocarya stenoptera
GGTTTTTTTATTATTGAGTTTAAATAAAATAGTTATCGTTCGAACTCCCACTTTAACGTTCGAACTCAATTTCTTTATGTCCCGTTCGAACGATAATTTCACCACATTCGAACGGAAATCTATATTTATGCCGTTCGATATATCCGTTTGACGTTTGAACGGAAATCTATTTTTACCGTTCGAACGGGTATAACTAATGTCTTCGTTGTTCGAACTTAGATTTAAATCGTTCAAACGTCAATTAGTACCGTTCGAACGATATTCTAGGACGAATTTCAACCGTGACAAATAATCTTTCCCGTTCGAACGTGTTCGAACAGTTTCCATCAAATTCGTCCCAAAAGATATTTTTTGGGACGAAATGATGATTTTCGTCCCAATATATCTTCTGGGACAGTGTTGTTGGGACGAGCTCGGGACGAATTTTTTTTGTCCCAAAAAATATTTTGGGACGAAATGACTATAATTTGGGACGAAAAATTTCGTCCCAAAAAGTCATTTCTGTTGTAGTGAGTAGAGGTTTTGAACACGAGTAAGACTACTATGTCGCCCAACATTAAATGTTGGGTGTGCCGCCTAGGTTTTATTATTATTATTATTTTTATATTTTTAAAAAATAAAAAAAAATATATTAATATATTTAAAATTATTTTCTTAATTACTAAATAAATTTTTTTTTTTTTTAAATGGCTAGAGGGTAAAAGTAGAGGGTATAAAAGGCTTAAAAGCTTTTCCCTTTGGATGCTACTACTGCATCAGCATTAATTAAGTTTGGTGGTTTGGTAAAGACTTGGAATTTTCGCCGGTATCGGATAAGTAGAGGGTTTGGATTAAAAATGGAGTGATTGAAAATTAAAAATTAAATAAAATATTATTAATGAAACTTATATTTCTACAAAAGATTTGTATAAAATGTATCTATTTAAGATTTGTAACTACTATTAGTCAATACATATTTTGTATGCAATTCGGTGAGAGTTGGTACTTTTGTGACGGTGATTTTCCATCGCCAAAATTAAATAAGTTCACACCAGGAATAGTGTGTATCTATCTATATATATAAATAAATATATATAAATATATATTTATAAGGAAATATCTGCATCTATGCCGAAAGGCTATTCTCTGCGTGTTAGTTTACCTGCCCAAAGATAAAGTTCGGCCCATTTATTTGACTTTCTTATTAGACCATCTATATCTATATATAAATATATATTTTATATATATACACACTAGTGAATGTTCCGGTTAAGCATTAGTTTCAGGATGTACTTGATATAATAATTTAAATATAAAAAAAAGAGTAAAAAATTCAGTAGTTTATTTATCTGAAAAAAATATAATATTAAAAAAAATAAAAAATCAATATTAAAAAAAATTCAAATTTCAACAAAATATGAACATTGGTCTACATATATATTAGATTATCTATTTAAATTTACTTAAAGTTAAATTTTACAATGAGAATGTTTTAAAACGTTTCTGTTTTAAATAGTAAAGTCATTTTAATTTTTTAATTTTAAAAAAATTGAAATAAAAAGAAAAGAAAAGAAGTACACTATCAGAACAAATAGGACATGAAAAGAGACATCAATTCATGTGTGCCGTAGAACTATCAAGAGACTTTTGATAAAACATGATTTTTTATTAAATTCTACAAGAAAACTACACGTTAAATAGTCAAAAATTTAAAGACCTTTTGATAAAATATGATCTTTTATTAAATTCTACAATGGAGCCATACAGTCAAATAGTCAAGAATTTTAAGAGTATTTTAGTAAAACATGACTTAATGAAAAAATTATAAAAGTTAACAAAAATAATAATAAAATTACTATTTATAATTAGATAATCATTTATTATAATAGAATAGATATATATATAAATTAAAATAGATCCTCCTATATATATATAATAATCATGTACTAATTAATCATTAATTATAATTTATGGGTACTGCAATAATCAGCGCCGACCACTAAATAAGTACTATCCATTATCATCCAGTGGCGACGTGGTTGCAGCATTGGGCTGGGTCAACCATTGCGTGGTCAAGTAAGTAAAAAGAAGAAAGGAAAATTATGGGTTGGTTTAATTTTAAATTGAATATAATATTTAAATATATAATTCTCAAATAATTAAATTTATCTTAATTTAAAACTTTTTTACACGTGAGATCTATAACTTTTTTTCAATTCAATACTTCTTTACATGCAGCTGTAGGACCCATAATTTTTTTTAATTTTTCATAAATATATTTAAATTCATCTTAATATCCAAACACATCTAAACTTATCTTAGATGAGTTTCACAAAACTTACTCCATCATCTTAATTCATTACTATTCATAAAGACCTTAATTTATCTCAACTCAGTTCAACATCTAAACATGACCTAAAGATAAATTTGACCTGGTAAGTTAGTATTGATCATTCGAACCAAATGCCTTAACTTAATTGGTGAACTGCATCATCATTCATCGTCATCAAAGATCCCCATCAGTCCATTATACACGTACAGCATCAATCCTTGTTAGTTAGCCTATATATAAATATATATTTATATATATATATAATATCTGATCATCATGCATGCATGTTTTTGTTCCTGATAAAACCTAGCTATTATAAAAGTAGCTAGATCATAGGATCATTAGTACTCGTAGAAAAAAGAAAGATTAAGGAGAGGATAATTAACGATTATATTGTGAATTATTCAAAGTAAACAATTACCAAATGAATTAGGTACTGATCTTCTTGGTGACCTTTAATTTTTGTGGCATGGATTGAGAAAGGTAGGCATATCGAAAAAGCGGCAGCTGCATGCATGCTTATAATTCAACGACATCGCTCTAGAAGATTTATTACTGATCAACTACTTCAGTTGACTTGGAACGTAGATACCAATGGGCCGGCCGGGACTATCTACACAAGTACTTGAATACGTATACTTCATGAATATAACGCTAACGGCTCTTTATAAATTATTAAAAAATAAAAAAATCTGTGTTAGATCTAGTGCCCTAAGCTAGCAATCTGGTGAAGAAATGCAGCGAGTAAGCTGCTGGGAATTGTCAAAGCAAACGCATATATCATCGATCAAGTGCTAATTAAGATCAAGATCAAGGAGTACTATTGATCAGTTGTTAGACACGTTGGTGTAGAGCCATGTGCTAGAAGCTCTAGCTAACATGTGTGTGTGTGTGTGTGTTTGTCGTTCAAAACTCTGGAGTTTAAGGAAAGGCCGGATGATTTGTACGTTGTATATATATCTAATTAATTAGAACTTGGAAGCTGATCCTGGCGTGCAAAAGAACGGATTCAAAAAGGCGTTCTTCCCTGCTAGCTAGGACAATTTACCAAACAAAGATGCTAAAGTTGTACTTTAGATTCATGGTCAAATATTTTGTCTGTATTTAATTTGAATGAAGTGAAAAAACTAGCTAGGATTTACCTTTTGATCGATACCATTGGTCATCATCATATTCGATCTCTGACCTGGCGGCCAGAACGAAATTATTTAGACATGAAAGATAACGGATCTAATATTCAAATGGGAGCTGATGAGTTTTAATCAGAAATAGTAGTATTTTGGATAGCATATATGCATTTAAAATCCCCAACAAATCGTTACCCCACCACGTCCCCAAGTCTTAATTTGCAACACTTTCTCGAAAGAACAAACCCGCGTTCGCACCCTTTAGTTATATATCTGTCTTATTTTGATTTATCATTGATATTCCCTTTTGTTTTTTACTTGTTGACAATTCCACACGTAGAAATTCCATGCATTAAGAGTCTAGGTGTTAGGTCACCTGTCGACCCTGGTTCCCTTGATAGCGCTCTTTATAAAATCCCACGTTGTGGCACCTCCTTTACACCACAAAACACGGACACATTATAATTCCACCGCTACTCACACTTCCACGAACTATTCCATCAATGGCTGCTTCTTCTTCTTCTTCTTCTCCCATTTTCACTTTAGCTTGCCTGTTGTTATTCATGGGAAGCATCAACGCTCAACTTTCAACTGATTTTTATTCTAGCTCTTGTCCAAAGCTCTTTCCCACTGTCAAATCCACAGTGCAGTCTGCAATATCCAAGGAAACCCGAATGGGTGCCTCTCTCCTCCGCTTATTCTTCCATGATTGCTTCGTCAATGTAAGTTTTTTTTGCTTTTTTTTTTTTCCTCCCAATTGCAAACCGACATTCCCTGATTAAATCATGATCGCGAGGACAGCACGTTAATTATCGTTTTTTTCTAAGCATTTTTCAAGGAAAAAATGATGTTCCATATTTCTTTTGAAAAAAAGTTGATAAAACTGAAATATACATATAAAATAATTTCTTTAATAATAGATGTCATTTTTTTCAAATAGACCACGCGATACTTAGATACCTTAAACTTTATCTAGCATTAAAAAATTTTAAGAGCATATATATAATATAGTTATAGTCACGTATATTAATTTTCACAACCCGAGCTAGCTCAACGTCCAAATTAACTGCCACACATCGTATGCAGCAAAGCCTACTACTTGAAGTCGCCTACATTGCTTGTATATGTCACTAATCAATGTCTATATCTAAGAAGACCGCGTGTTCTTATGTTATTTCAATGTTTAATTGTTGGGGATAATTTTCAGATAACTATGCCGAAAAAGTATTCATTAATTAATTCTGTAAAGTATATAGTGATTAGAAAAAAAAAAAGTTACTTATCATCCTCATATTACATATTAATATGTGTATGTCATTTTTGTCATTCTATTTAAACATATATATTTATGTGTAAATATGTGTATTTAAACATAAATATGTGCGTTTAAATATAATGAGTACAAAAATGACAAAACACATGTTAGTGTGTAGTATAGAGGATGATATCTAGTATTTTTCAAAAGTAAAACTCTGAGTTTTGAGTCCTTTGTTTTTTAATGAATGGTAATAATTCTTTCCGAGAAAGTTCCCGGAAGAGGAAAAGGATGATTCTAAACCCATAAGTCTTTCAAATGAATCATGTATGCCGACATGAACTTTGCTTTACTTTTTTTCCCCCTTTCATGGTTTTTAATATAATTTCTTGATTCAAGAATGAAGCCTATTTATTGCTGGAACATATTTGTTTGACTTACTACGTACCTAGAATATTTTATATATATAAATATATATTTATATATATATATATTGGTTGACTCGCGTTGGCGATCGATCTGCTGGATCAGTATTAGCCCAAATTAACAGTAGATATATAATACTTGATCATCGATGATAGGGATGTGACGGCTCGATTCTGCTTGATGACACGTCTAGCTTGAGGGGAGAGAAGAATGCAGTTCCCAATCGGAACTCAGCCAGAGGATTCAATGTTATCGACGATGTAAAGTCTGCAGTGGAGAATGTGTGTCCCGGTGTGGTCTCTTGTGCCGACATACTCGCCATTGCTGCTCGCGATTCCGTTGTCACTGTACGCATATGTTCATTTGGTCGATTTACCTTTCCAGCTTCCATATTATTCCATTAAATGTCTAGCTAGCTACAGAATAATTCAGGACCCAATATTTATGCATGACATATATATATATATATATATGCAGACAATGGATGACATGTTCCTTTTTTCTTTTTGCAGCTTGCGGGACCCAATTGGGATGTAAAACTTGGAAGGAGAGACGCTAGGACTGCAAGCCAATCTGCTGCCAATAACGGCATTCCTCCTCCAACTTCTAACCTAAACCGACTCATCTCTACATTTCGTAACGTTGGGCTTTCCACCAGGGACATGGTGGCTTTATCCGGTCTGATCTCTCTCTGTCCCCTGTTTTTTTATTACACCGTTCAATTGCACATTATGTTATTGTAAGATTAATTAATAGTACTGTCGGCTTTCCCAACCTTTTTAATATACACTTTGTGAAGTAAATTAGTAATTGTATATTTGAATGTTAAAATCCAACTGATCATTCGTGCATGGGTTTGTACGTGAAACAAGCAGGGGCTCACACAATTGGGCAAGCAAGGTGCACATCCTTCAGAGCTCGCATATACAACGAGACCAACATCGACCCTTCATTTGCTAGAACAAGGCAATCAAACTGCCCAAGAACCAATGGTACAGGGGACAACAATCTGGCACCTCTTGATGTCCAAACTTCAACAGAGTTTGACAATAACTACTACAAGAACCTACTCCAAAACAGAGGACTACTTCACTCTGACCAACAACTATTCAATGGTGGATCCACAGATTCCATTGTACGCACTTACAGCAACAATCCCGGCAATTTCCGCTCTGATTTTGTTGCTGCCATGATCAAGATGGGAGATATCAAACCCCTCACCGGATCAAACGGAGAGATTAGAAAGAACTGTAGGAGGTTGAACTAGACGTACCTAGTAGCTAGGATCGAGTCTTTTGTTCTAGGATTCAGAATAAATTACCCACCCATTTAAATAGAAGCTTTCATTTCAGCATAAAATATAATACATGGTCGTGATGTTTTGTGTGAAACGTATGTACCAGTGGCGATGATGATCACCACTTCATATATATATATATATATATATGTGGTAGAAAGAAACGCTTGATCAGTGTAGTACTTTGGGATCGATCAAGTAGGATTGAAATTAAAAAGAAATTTGTGATTTTCCTTTTAGTACTATTTAATGGAGAGAAGCTAGCTTTTATTATAATGCTTAGTGTGTGTGTGTGTGTGTGTGTGTATAATAAATATATGACAAGATGATTGAATGAAAGTGTGGACAATATTTATCGTCCATACAGTGATGACAACATAGAAATTTCAAATTAGATGATATTAAACTAAATTTAAGATTGTTTTAGATTTTAGTTGAAAAATAAACTATATTTTATTGACGAAATAAAAAGGCAACGTCACATAATTTGGGCTTTGCTGATGGGCTTGATGGGCATTAAACGTAGTTAGTGGGCGAAACTCATTCCAATTGAAAGATCTCATACTGATCTACTCATAGTACACATGGGCTGAGGCTCATTCTTAAATGTTATAGAGCTCATATTCTTTTCTTTTGTAGCAGCCCAATCCCGGTTAGACTCCACACCCTGCTTTCGGACTATTATATGATCTGATCTGATCTGATCTCTCAAGTCAGGTAGAGAACGGAAAATCCAGTTTTATTAGATGCACGGATGAACCCTATTCCTAATTTTGTAATCAGATTGATTAACGGTTTCATCCGTTGATAGATTATTAGAGGCTTAATGTTTTTCTTGGGTTGACTTCTATATAGACTTGATCTACAGTACTTATAAAAAAAATAGACTGGATCTACAGTAAAAATTTAGGACCCATACTACAGTAGTTTTTTTTTTTTGGTAACGAAAGAAAACGAAGCCCAATTTTATCTATATATATAATTCACTAAAAGAAATTATACATTTTTCAGCGCTCAAAATGATTGCAAAAACTCATTTTTGATCAATTTCAGCAATAAGATAAAAATAAACGGAAATGACTTTTTTGTTTGCCATTAAATCGTTGAGAAAACTCAATTGCGGCGATATATATTGTTGCAAAGAGTAGTAAAATGGCGGAAAATACTCTTTATTTTTTAAGTGATTTCAATTATCGTACATTTCCAGCGTGGTAATTGTTGTTGAAGAACATTATTTCCGGCAACATTAAGTTGCCACAAATAAGTTTATGCAGCAAAAAAAAAATTTTACGGCGAACGTTAATCGCCGAAAATGCTATTTCAAAAAAAAAAAAAAAAAATTCACAAAACAGAATATATGTATTATTATATTTTTTATGTACATAACACACATCTAAATTATATTCACTATAAAATTTCTGGATGGCCACACAAAACTCAAGCTAATTGCAACTTAACATTTATATCAAACAATAATCAAGATCTACTAAATAAAAAAATCACCCAAACAAGAAAGAGAGTAAAATGAAGAATAAAGAGTACCTTAATAGAGTTAGGCAACTTCTTACAACTCCACGGAAAAAAGTAACATTTTTATAATATACATAAAAAAATATAATACACATCCAAATTATATGTTCTTGATCAAAAAACATATTGCACGGCTTTGATAAAATTCAACAAAACCAGACTTACATATAATCTAAAAACCAATAACAAGTGTCACCAAGGTATTTCAGGGTCTATTGGAGGTGTTAAGGGACTATGAGAAGTGGACGGGGCAAAGGGTAAATTATGAAAAGTCGGCTATTTTCTTTTCAAAACAACTAAATCATAGTAGATTGCATGAGCTGTTGGAGGAAACTGGTTTTGCGGAAGAGATTTTTCCATTCACTTATTTGGGGGTTCCGATTATGGATGGAGCTTTGAAAGTGAGCCACTTCGACCAGCTGCTTCAAAAAATAAGCAATAAGATTTCGGGATTGCTATCTCAAGGGGCCCGTCTAATTCTTTTGAGACATGTTCTTTCAAGTTTACTGTTGCATCTATTATCAGTGTTGCATGCTCCAAAAACTGTGATCCGTAAAATTCACAGCATGTTTGCAAATTTCTTCTAGGGTGAACATGATGGTAGGGGAAAAAGGAAGTGGAGAACTTGAAAGAAATTGTGTGCCCCCATTGAAGGTGTAGGAATAGGAGTTTGGGATGTGACAGATTTACAGAGGTCATTTTTTATGAAATTTGGATGGCAGTTAATGTCACATAACTCTCTTTGGGCCAGGTTTTTTCGTGCTAAGTACGTTAAAAAGGGCCATATAGTACTTTGTGAAAACAGAACAGGTTCTATTTTTCGGAAGAAAATTTTGGAGTGTGTGCCGGATTTAATAACACACTCTAAGTGGAAGGTCAGGGAAGGAAACATTTCTCTGTGGTATGATAATTTTTTGAACTTAGGGCCTTTGCTAGAAGAGGTAAATGGAGAGTAGCCCATGAATATCAAGTTGCGATATCTAGTGGTCAATGATAAGTGGGATGTGGATAGATTACATTTATTACTAGGAAATCAAAAGACATTGGAAGTAATGGAGGTGATAGGGAACTTGAGGAGTGCAAAAGATATTCTTGTATGGCTACCTGAGAAGAGTGGGAGTTTCTCCTCTAAGTCGGCTTGGGAGGTAGTTACAATATAATTCCCAAAGTTTGAGTGGGCTCGGTGGGTTTGGCATAGTTTATTGCCAAAAAAAATTGTTGTGTGTATGTGCAATGCAACTTTTAGTTGCTTAGGTGTTGAT
Organism: Pterocarya stenoptera; assembly: GCA_003123785.1. Classification (NCBI taxonomy): domain Eukaryota; kingdom Viridiplantae; phylum Streptophyta; class Magnoliopsida; order Fagales; family Juglandaceae; genus Pterocarya; species Pterocarya stenoptera. The sequence goes on from QEOT01006157.1 coordinate 9,209, forward strand.
GATAAAATTAGGCAATTAGGTATTCCTCTTGTGTCTGCATGTAATTGTTGCAGGGAAAGGAAGAGTGAAGACCTAGGACATATTCTGTACAAGGGAGAGTTTGCTATGGAAGTATGAAAGGTGGTCTCGGCAGAACTTGGAGTTCCTTTTTTCAGACAGCAAACCTGGAAAGAAAGGGTACAAATGTGGTTTAATAGAACTTCAAGATCATCTCAAATGGGGACATTAATGGGACTAATTCCATGCATTGTGGTGTGGAGGCTTTGGCAACATAGGTGCGCAGCTCTGATGGAGGGGAGATATGAAACAATTGAGGAAGTGTGGACCTTGATTAAATACTGGGTGAGATCTATTGCTACTAAAATGAAGGAAGTCAATAATTTAACAGATACGGATGCTAGTGTCTTGAACAGATTAAATATTTCGATTGTGTCTCAAAAGTAGCATAAGTTGAAAGTTGTGAGATGGATGAAGCCTTGGCCTGTTCGGTTGAGATTAAACCTGGATGGCAGCTGCTTTGGCAACCTGAGGCCAGCAGGTGGAGGTGGTATTTTAAGAGATTATTTTGGCTATTTCATTTTTGGGTTCTCAAAATTCTTTGGTTCATGCTCCAATAATGAAGCTGAGTTAAGGGTGGTGGTAGAAGGAATAAGGATGTGTAAACAGTTTGGTTACTCTGCTGTTGATATTGAAAGTGACTCGGTTGTTGTAGTGTCTTGGGTCTTGGCTAATAATTGTACAGTGTGGTATTTCTAGGATTATTGAGACCATTTGCAGGCATTGTTGAAGGGATTTGATTTCACTATTCGGCATTTTTTCAAGGAAGGGAATCAAGTGGTGGACTCTTTGGCCAGGAAGGGTGCAATGGGAGATAATAAATTTTTCACGGACAGTTCTCAGCTTTCTCAAATGACTAGAGGATTGTATAGACTAAACAAAATGGGTACAATTTATATTAGAAATAATTTCTGAAAGTGTATATTTCTTGATGGGATATTCTTTTATTTGTCTGTTGGTAGGATAGGTTGTGTTATTAGAAGGTTTTCTTCCGCCATAAGTGAAGGATAATAAAGTTTTGTGGAGGTTCCGTCCTCCTTTTTTTTTTTTTTTTTTTAAAGGGTCATCAAGGTATGTAAATTGTATTGCTTTGATAAAATTCAACAAAACCTAATGATAAAATTTAACAGAACCATTATTCTCACTTCTTGAAACTTTTCAAAGTTCTAAGTATCTAACTATACCCAAACTATACTTCATATTAGATACCCTTATATATAATATATGTATATATAAATGTAAGATATAATTAATATATGAACTAAACCCTAAAGCTAGAAATACATTCTCATCTCCACTAGTTTAATACATTCTCATCCCATCAAATAAGCAACTTGGCCCCTGTAAGCAAGAAGAAGACAGGAAAATACCACACAAGTAAAGACAATCTAGATAAATAGTATGGATTATTTATAAGGAGCACCTTCAAACAAATACATGAATTTGTTCTCCAAGGAAAAAATGATTTGATGTAGTGTAGAAATAAACTTGTATGGCACGTACAAAGAAGTGACCTAAATCAAAAATATTGATTTTGCACCTACAGCAACACAGGAACTCATTCAATGACAAGAGCAAAAACTAAGTGAAAATAGCCCAACAATAAAGGCACAATCATCAACTTGGCATGAAAGAAAAAAAGTATCCAAGCATAACAAAATGCCAATGGCACCTCCAGCTTCATAAGCATGTGGTGCTGGTGGAGTAAAGAGTTCAAGATTCATGTTCCCATGGGTACACAAGTAAATTATAAGGTTAAGTAAAAATTAAAAACAAAGTTATACAACAATAGCAGTGAGCAAGAGACATGTTCTATAAAACAACTAGCATGTGGTAACTTTAGTAGAGAAAAAGAAGTAGCCGGTAATGATCGATAATTAATTACGGGAAATTATCTTCTAACCAACTTGCACAAAAAATAATAAGATGCCACACTACGTGTAAGCAAAATATTTCCTCCATGGCCATTTATAAGCAAAAACACATCAGAGAAGTTTGAAAAGACCTATTAGTTCCCACCTCACTGACATCTCAAATTTTTTTTTTTTTTTATCAAGAAATAAGATTTTATTGATCATAAGAATAGGTAAACAACTCAAATCTCTTGTAGAAATTACTTTTTTGTGCAAGTACAACTTGGACAAAAAAGTGCACTCAATGGATATAAGATACACTATTTTCCAATATAAAAAAGGTGATACCTCCTCAAATTGATAACAAGTCACATAAATCTACTCAAGTAATTGCCTAATGATCAAGATATAATATTGAGCTCAATTAATTTACTTGGGAACCCCAACCAATAACACCAATCTGTTTAATCCCCTTGAACGCATCCAGCAGCAAAGGGAATAAATCCCTCCCTCCTCTCACAATATACTGCATTAACAATTATATGGCACAAAACTATCATTCACCGTTCTGTTTTGCAAATATATAAAAGTAAAACTATCATTCACCATTAAAACAGAGAATCCTATACATTCATGCACTCGCAAGCCACATATATAAATAGATGTCTCTGCTGCAAAACATAATCGAATTTATTCATGCACTCATAGCCACTAAAGCAAAATTTTTTGTAGAAATTGTACACATCTTAGTTTCCTCTCTTTATAAGAAAACATATGAGAAAATCATCTCATCTCTTCAAGCTATAATTTGCACAATTTATGCTTCTTTTTAACTTCCCTACACTTGGCTACACACCCAACTAAACAAGAATTAGAAGAAAAAAAAAATGTAAGAATAGATGAGGTTGGAAGATACCATGATAGGATTTGTGGTAGAAAATTTCAAAAATTGGAAGTGTGTTGTTGCAGGAAACCAAATGAAAGAGCAGATTTTCCACTTCTAATCAAGGGGACTCAAATTAAAACTTTATATTAAAGTTGGTTGAAACAATAAAAATTAAACAAATGGATATTTGTCTTCTCTTTTCCTCCATTTTGTTCCACCTTTCCAGGAAACCAAACAAAGAAAACAGTTCACGATCAGACCAAAAAACACCTTCACACAAAATATATATTTTAGAGTTATACCACCTAGCTAATTAATTTCATGTGGTACTGCTGATCATGAATTATAGAAAGAAACCATGCATATATGATTAGTATCATCCAAAATGAATGTGTAAGGTTTTGCACAAGTGGGAAACACAAAACCAATAACAAGTGTCATCAAGGTGGTGCTCACAATCATAACACCAACTTCAGCTATGCCTGCAAGAACAAACTAAATTTCATTAGCAGAATTTCATGACACCAACTTCAAAGCCCAATTTTATCTATATACCCTCCATTATGGCAAGAGAAATAAAGGAAAACTAGAGAAAGTAAAAAATGGTGAATATGGACTGTGCATATTCAGCCCTATCATTTACACCATAGCACAAGTAAACCAGCCCTCTCAATTCTGAGAGTTCCTATAATGTCTCTAGTGGCTAACGAGATCTCTCTTATAATCCCTTTGCACCCTGTTTAGCCAAAATTTCTGCAAATTGGTTTGCTTCTTTGGAAATGTGCTTAACTGTAAGAACCAAATCTATGAATTGGTCTCAACCTCAACTCTACTCAAGTTCCACCTTATGCAAACTTTAAAGCCATTTAGTAGATCACATACCTTAGTCATTGTGTTTACGTTTGTTTCCTATCCATAGCAGGCAAAAAAACCTACAATCAAATCCCCTCTTGAGTTTCGAATTACCCCTCCCCGACCACAAATACTTGGGTTGCCCAAACTACACCCATCTACATTCAGCTTGACGAAACCTGATGGGGCAGTCCATCGCAAAACCAAGATTTTGGTGTTTTGATAACTAAGAAAGTGATATGATATGATGATATGATCTCTTTGACCCTACGACATATACATGACCAAATATTTTGATCTTCTTGCATCGATCATCTTGTGTTTGTGATTCTTTTAAAGTCAGTGTAGAAGTTCTAATAAAATTATAAAGAATTGATCATGAGCTGCCTAGTCTAATTTGCGAAGAGGGATCGTATTTTTATCGATAGCGACTTTCATTGCATAACAGGGATCATATATGAAATGATATTTCTGGACGTGAATTACAACCAATCTGTCTCTCTTCCATCGAGATTCGAGTGCAGACATGTGCGAGAGAGAGAGAGAGAGATGCCTAGACATTGGTCAAGTGGATTAATTTAGTTCTAATTATTTATTGGTTGCTGTGATCACAGAAGTCCGAAATTTAATTTGCAGCACTTATTTATTGGTTAATGGAAGATCAATAGAAAATGAATTGGCTCCGTGTACGTTGAGATTATGTTAAAAAAAAAAAACGAGTGTTGAGATTATCATGTTATTATAATTGGATTGAACATGATGAATATTCTTTAGATTAGGTTGTATATTCAAACTTCAATTCCTTTCACAGTTCCACTCATCATCATCATCATAAATATTATTATAACATTTTCCGGAGAAGGTACGATGTATATATATATATGTGTGTGTGTGTGTGCGCGCAATATTCCCACCTTCATGATCCCTTTTTACTTGGATCTTATTAGAAATTTAGACGTGAGAAAGTGCTTTAATTCGTATTTTATACTTTTCCCTTCTCTCGTTTACCTTTTTTCTGATCAATCCACATCGCTATATAAAGATATAAATCAACGTCATTGACATATACACACGCACATATATATATATATTTATATATTAGCGTTTCAGACTCATGAAAACTAAAATCTAAAACCGTAGTGATCAGTAGCGTATTATTTACATTCTCTCCTGATGATGACAATTATATATAGCGATAAAATTATTTGTCACATTGGTTAATTAATCGATTGGTCTATCTGTTAAATGAAGATAGTACTAATTGCACGCCCAGATTAATTTCATTCATCGTTTGCTAATTATATGCCCCAACTATATATATATATAGTAATTGTAACTATGCCTCCTAATTTATACCACTCACTTAGTTCTTTTCACGCGGTAGTACTAGTACAATATCATATGACTTATTAAAAAAATTAAAAATATATATATTCAAAACAAAAAAAATACAAAAAACTAGAAGAAGATCACCAAAATCCTAGATTTCTTCTACAATTTTATGCTTATATATATATTTTTTAATAAGTCATGTGACACCACGCTATGGTACCACATTAAGGGCAAAGTGAGTGGTATAAATTAGGGAGCATAATGGCGCAATTTCTCATATATATATATATATTACTAATTGGTGTGATCCTAAATTCGAGATGAACCGAAGTGCATAAACCTATGTTATAGTCGATGCTTATTTATTTATTTTTCATTATTTTTTACGATGACTAGGAAATGAATTAATGGTGTTAAGATATAAATTAAATAATATAATCTATATCTTTCTGTCAATTTAAACTTTTGGGACAAGTGATAATTTCAAATGGTATCAAAGCAGAGATCCTAAGGTCGAACCTTGACTCTACACTCTATCTCATTAATTTAATTAAATATTTCACTTTGTGGACTTACTCATTGAGAAGAAGCCTGACTTACACGTGAAGGAGATCAGTGTTAATATATAAATGAAATAATAAAAATTATATTTTCTTATCACTTAAACTTTTGAAACAAGTGATAATTTCACATGCCCATAGTCCAGTTAATGAATTTGGCTTAATTTGTCTCGAAGATCAAATTAAAACACCCGAAGCCTTTTTGAGTTAAAATCATCTGTTTGCACGATATATATGACTACAAATTAAGACATAAATTAATAAGCTCTTAACAATTATATATGATCATTTATGACGCATGCCTGAAAGATGTTTACAACTAGCTAGCTTGCCTTTTTGTTGCTATATGTTGTTGCGCGCATGATCGATAAAATAGATGTTCGTAAGCAAGCATGAGTACTAATCTAAACATGCATGCATGCTCGGCTAATAGATAAGACCTTGGAAATCCTCCCTTCACATGCAACGACAAGTTCGAGATCACTCGTAATAAATGAAGAGCTCGTACTAATCATATAAACAAAACCTAACGCAGTGCATGCATGCATGTCCTGACCTTAATTAACTAATTAACCTAGCTACTAGCAAGCTAGCATGCATGTGTATTTTTCATTCATGAAATTCAATTTTAAAGAAAACCCTTTCCTTTAGAGCAGTTCCCCACCTGATCTCTTATTGCATAAAGGAGGCTAGCATGCTAGAAAAATAAAAAATTCCGTCGATGATTTTTAATAAGAAAAGTTAACCGAGAGATCATCAAGATCGATGTACAAAGACAAAGAAAGGTGCTGCTATCTTAAGCGACCATGACACGAGACCGGCCAAATTCCATCTTCTCTCTCTATATATAATATGGTTTCCTGAGGCTTGAATGAGAAAGATCATGAGAGTTGCATTCAAATAAAAGTCAGTAAATTATAGATCAGAAGATGGGAAATAGTGAAGGCAACGGAATTCCCCATAACTTAATTTCTAATTGCTTATATAATTTATTAGGACGTTTTCTCTTTCCTCCCTCCAGTACAACTGTTGAAATCCACACGCCAAGGAAACCCAACAGTATTGAGAAAATATTAATCTAGCTGGCTAGACCATTGACAGTCCAACAAATACGTATAAATTATCTACTCCATCATGAAGTACGTACGTAGCTTCAATAGTAGGAAGAAGAGAAATTCCTATATAGCTTTATTCTACTTTCATTCTACCAATAACCCTGGCCAGTACTTAACGAAATCTCTCTTGTGAACAATTCTGAAATCATGCGCCAAAGTTATGATCTTCAGGCTGCAGATCGAGTTTTCATGATTTAACGCGAATCCGTTACAAGCTAGCTGGGTCATCAGTACAACGAGACGTGACAAATTAAGTCGAACTATAAATGCCACATGTTGCATATTTTTCAAATATGATACCAAAAATTAGTACTTAAAGAATGAAGTTTCTAACCTACATTGGGAGCATCAACCATACCTTCTGTCTCCCCTAACTTCAAACAACAGCTCAGATCCTCCAATGCACCACCAACTATCATGTGCAAACATGCATACATGTACTCATGGACCGATCAGGCTGCATGTGCTGTGTGTACTCTACATAGTTTAATACATTCCCAGCACAATCTAGATTAGGACTCACCGGAGCAACTTAGGAAGGTGTCGTAATTCCCAATCCATATGTAGTGCAAAACGGCCCCCGTATGCACGATTTGACTGAAATTTCTTAATTTAGCCTAATTCTCTTGATAAACATAGAACCGGTAGACGAATTAATATATCTATATATATATATATAGTTAGGTAAGATATGTATGCGCTAAATTTTGGTGGCTAGAGTGCATGTATATACATATATATACATATAAATATATATATATTCTCCCCAGCTAAAATTGTTGCTTTCCGAAATTAACGAAATCAGTAATTTATAAGGAATACGTACGTGACGTTACAATATCAAGATAATGAGATATCCTGGTGATCACAAATAAAATCTGTGATTTAAATTACTATTCTCTTTCCAAAGACAAACAAACAAACAAACGAAGCATCCAATAATATTAGAAACTTTCTTACTTTAGCAGCTTATTCCAGTTCAACTTGATTTAATTCATAAATCATAATACAGAAAAAAAAAATTGAGATTCTTTTCGGTCTAGGAAATTAACCAAAATAGGAGACAATATTGTCACTTGAAATGGTACTATAGTCGGCAGCAGTACTGGTTTGTTGGGTGTAAATAGAAGAAGAGGAGGAAGTAGGAGGAAGAGGAGGAAGTGAGGGCTGTGGTGGCGGAGTTGGTGGAGGTGCTGCAACCGAAACAGCCCCAGAAGAAGTGAGCAAAGCCACATGTTGAGAAGAGGACATTATATTAGCATCCGGCCTGTATTTGTACTTGAGTATCTCGGCCCTTACTGCATTGAGTTCAGCTTGTAAAGATTGAACTTGCTGTTGCAAAGCTGAGATGGCCCCCATGCACCCATAGACCGGGTCTCTCAGCCTCACGTTGGCCTCGTAGACAAGACTATTTGCAGCGTCGGCTCTTTGACTCTCCGGTACTTCCTGAATCAAACCATTCAAGAAACTATTAGTTTCAATCTAGAACGAGTACTAGTGCCTAGGGTTTTTATCAAGGATGACCATCATGACGAATAATTAGGGTTGTCACCATTAGCATCTTTGAGACGTTGCTGGCACCAAAGACCTTGTGAACAGAAGCGAATTTTTGTGGTTCATGGGGGGAGAAGTATGGAGAAAAGGGACATTCTTGGGCACACCTTCGTCTCAAGAGCTTACAAGCAGCGCATGGTGTAATCGTATTGAGGGTTCCAGGTGGACCTAACATGTGTCTTCTTCCCACATGAGAAGAAGCATCGGTTTCTCTCTTGATCCTTTTGCCTATCTCATCAAATCTCTCCCTAGTAGAAACGAAGCATAAGATCATCAAAAATCATACTAATAACCATATCAAAATTACGACTCACGGATATTATATATTGATACCGGAAATTGTCATTTGAGCTCCTAATGCACCGAAAATATAAAGACAAAAATGTGCTGTCGATATAAAAATAAAATAAAGAATCAGAAATCTAGGGTTTATTATCTGTGCAGAGAGAGATTAGTACTCCTTACCTTTCTCTGGACATTCAGGCATGCTCTCTGGGTATGGATGTGGACTTGCTTGCTGAGCGAGAAAGAGAGCAGGTTTGAAGCGAAGACGAAAGGAAAATTAATGAGGGCAGAATAGTGTGCTTAAAAGGCAAGGTAAAGGGGCAAGTGGTCCAGTGTTTATTTATAAAAGAAATTGACAAAAGGGATTGGGGATAAGACAGGCTAAACTAAGAAAGAAGGTAAATTTTGTTTGCTTATTGGTGAGGTACGTGTGGAGCTCCCAGCTTGATGTACGAGGTTTTCAGAAATAGTAGTTTTCCAGGGACGCAGAAGTACGCTTTGACAGAGAGCATCAATGGGGAAGAAACTGAGAGAGAGAGAGAGATGTATAGATGCCAGCTCGGTGCACTGCTTGCTCACGTGTGAGTCCTTAAATGTGTTTTGACTTTTGAATCAACCATCCGAACCAAACCCATTGCTGCATGTGGGTCTTGCTTCTCTCTCAGGGGGGAACTAAATAGTATTATTCTATAATCATGATCAGAAACTGAACATGTTTCTTTGAATCACATTAAAAGACCCTTAATGGTGTGCTGATTACATGATCATATATATGCGTACATTACTTGACATGTTAGTTTCTTGTCAAAATCAAGACCCGCGCGCCTTGATTAAGAAGACCATACCTGGGATCTAGTTACGAAAATGAAATTTAATATCAGCATCAGATCGCCGTGAAGAATCCGCAATCTCTTCTGTAAAGAAGGCCAAGACTAAAATGCAAACCCACTGACGACGAGTACTGCTCCTGCATCATTTTAAAATATCTTTTCATAATTACTAACCTATCAAAAATGGGATGGGATGAGTTTTCTTTTCAAAAAATTACGATCAGAATTGACTTATTTTAAAATAAAATAGTTATTTTTTTAATAAATTATTTGTCAGAAAATAAATATTTTCTGAAATCCAGTGTTAATTCGCCTTATCTGTCTCTTTTTTTTTTTTTTTTTCCCCTAAATCGATTAACATGATTGATCCGGCCAACTTTTAACTGCTCCATTGAATAGCCCGGAAGCTCACGTACAGCCACTAGCTTGAAGGAGGAGCTAGCAGCTTACTACATAAATTAATATAATTACTGGCCTAAGTTTTCAAATGACGTCCAGAGAAAAAGATTGAACACCCAGCTTCAAGATAAGTTGATTGTCTTTAATTTGGTGTTTAAGGGGAATAGATTGATGGATAAAGCTGCTGATTTCAAGACATCTCACCCACATTATCCTATAAGGAAAGCATCGTGGTTAAAGAAGCTTGAATGGTTGTTTTCATTCCAGCTAGCTAATTCAATTTCAGACACATGATGCATGATCGGTCTATATAGCGTTGTCAACGCTTATAACTGTTCGCTCGTCATTCTCTTATTAATCTCTGGTCTATGTATCTCTAACTCGCCGAATTAGTCTAAGCGAGCGAAACAACACGGTGCACGCATGCTTATATATATTTAACATGCATGCACCGCGCGTACGTATAAATGCCAGACAGTTTCTTCAATGACTACTGTCCTATACCAGAGCTGCATTTATCAGCAGCAACAATTAATACATGCATTGAAACTTTCCCATCCAAAGAAAAAAAACTTCAGCAATTCCAATACGCAAACCAAACATTAGTGAGGTAAGGCAGAAAGAATCTAGTACTGCTCATGAATGGTTTTTTTTTCATGGAGAATACCAAAGCAAAAAATTTTGCTTGGCTGTGGTTCTGAGGAGTTATATCAAAGTGGGTGATGAAAGGGAGGGAAAATGAAGAGAAGGGTGTATTTGGAGCTAGCTAGGGAATAAATAAATTGACAAGTTTGCTTAGATTGGAAGGAAATGGCACCATCCATTCTTGTTTGACCCGTATTTTAAGGCTAACACAACGCCCCATTGTTCTCTCATCCCTAACCTAACTTTCTCACTCCTTTCGCTGATCCTGATCTCCTCTTTTCTATTTGCACCGAATCCAAAACCACCACTCACCCAACTTCCGCCACAGGTACGTACGTGCAGTCAATTACTTGAGCTTAGATCTCTAAAGCCTAAATAAACCCCACGAAAGAATATATATATATATATATTCCAATTTCATGTATGGTCTTTAATTAAAAGTCCCCAATTAAATTTTAGATCCAAGACGTGTCACATATTTTCAACTTTTCTATACCAAACAGACATTCGTTTCAATTAAATCTCTATGGGTCAAAATTCATGGGACTCATCTCATAAAAACAACCATAACTTGTGCATGAACTTGGGGCCTAAGTACCGTGACTGTCGTAGACATTAGCCCTTCTGCCTGAACAGACCATGCATGAATCTTTTTATCGCTCTCTGAATGTGTGTGCATGGGTGGGTGGGGTGAGTTATATATGAGTATAAGAAGATGACTGGTCGTGCAAGCTGTAAGAAAACTTAGGACTAATATTATTGATATATTATTTCATTGGATTGGAGTACTGTATCTAGATTTCTAGTAATTTTCAAAGGGCTGCATGCATTTGTTTAGCAATATTATTAATGCTTATCTTCCGTTGGATTTTCTAAATTAATATCACTATTATTCTCTAGTGACGCACCTTATAATTAGAGTCTACGGCAATGTTTTTAATAAAAACATGTATTTAAATTCTTATCTAATTAATTTGAGAGTGTCAGGTAGAAAAGAGGTACGTGGACATATAAAATAAGTTGTATATATATATGTACAGTATTTATCTAATATTTAATGTTATCTAAATTCACACTAATTATTAACAACAATATTAAATAATATTGTAGGCACATTTCATATGTTATCTCTCACGTATCTAATTAAGATTTTTAAGTTCATGCAATGTACGTATATATAGTACAATCATTAATATTATTCTTACTACATTAATATTGATTAGAGCATTTAAACATTTTAAATAAATAGACATATTTGTTTGTCACTGGTGATTCTAGTTATAAGTATATCAGATCGAGTAATTAATATCTTTGATCGGTCATATATATGCATGAAAGCTTTGTACGTACATTTCTACAGACGATTGGTGTATTCGGCCTATAGAATTAAAATTTACAGGATCAATTCATTAGTACCCCGGGACCGCCGGAGGCCCGGAAATATGTTCATGTGGTTTTTGCTTTTAGAACGGATCGATATTCTTGATCTTCCTTTTATTCATTTGATTTCTACCGTCCCATCTAGCCTACGAAGAAAATTATAAAAACTATTTCATAAATTGACTAAAATTAAAATTAATAGGCCAATATGGCATATATATGAAAAAAAAAATTACTTAGGTTATAAATTTATATATAACGAAGGTGAGGCCTAGCTAGATATATAGCTAGGTACGTTTTATGAAACAAATGGCCGGCAATCTGGTCCCATCTCCCAAGTGATCAATATTAATGCAAGCTGGGACCTGAAAGCATGCACGCATAAATGCAACTATCAAAGTTGGGTGGCGTTTCGGTCCAAACTATGGCTTTCTAGCTGGGCCACAGCTGGACACGTATGGTCATGATCTTTTATATACAGATCAGATAGAAGACGTTGTCGACTCGTGATTGATGAAGGCTGGGCTGTAATCAAACAACGAGAGAGAGAGAGAAGCCATCGTTTAGCTTTTAAAATTTTCAACCCTAAAAGCAATATTTTTATCTAATTGCTTTTATTACAACTTTGTCAAGCATATCTTTATGCAAATATAACAAAAGACTTTATTTGGGCTTTTCCTCGAACGGTGTGTACGTAATTAGCAAGATCAACAGTGCACTTCCCAAGCCAAATCCCTCAAATTACTCCACATATATATATATTATATATATAGATCTTTAATATTTAGCTTTCAGTCTAAATCTTTTTTATTCATCATGTGCAAACTGATACTTCGATAATTCTTAATAATTTTTGAAGTGTTATTCAAATAGTGCCTCCTAACTACGTAACCTTTTATTTTTTAAAAAATTACGTAACTTAAATTATATATAGCATACAATGCTGCGCAAGTTGTAAGAAATAAGATAAATTGCATGTTACTTATCTCTTGCCATGTAATTGAAAATAATTAAAATAGTATTTGAAAATATATATATATATAATAGAGGGCATCATGACTTCAAATTAATAATGTCAACGGTAGTGCAATATTTGCTTGTCATGTTAAACAAAAACTCTAAACAAAGTGGTAATAGATTATTCTCAAATGAGCGGATGAGTGAAGTCTCCAATAATTAAATTAATAATAGATTTCATTAAAGTATTACCGTGAGTATATATATTTAATAATTTGTCGATAACAAATGCCATTCTATATATATTTGTTTAATATTGATATATATAGTAGCCTCCAAGTACTACATCCTAGTCATACTAGCGGTTAAGATGGGTTTGCAACCCATGTTCAACCTTAAAATCAATGCAAACGAATATATGGAGATCAAGAGTAAATGAAAAAGGAAACTTCTTTCCTCTCAGTAGTTAGTACTACAGCATACGTACTAGTGAAATACAATAACTATCTACCCAAGTTTGAGGATGAAAAACGGCTTCACTTATGCTACTAAGTCATGTATAAGACCTCATTATTGAATCGGGCTCTCTCATTATACTGAATTAGTTCAATAATATATATTTATATATATATATATATGCAACTCAATGCAGGCTAGCCAGCCTTGAGAATATTTTGCAATGTGGGATGACATCATGCATTTTCATACTAACTTTTCATTCTGTTAAGATATAAAATAAATAATAAAATCTATATATTTTTATTAATTTAAGTTTTTTAGATAAGTAGTGATTTTGCACATTCAACATTCATAAATGGTTCGCTTCTATAGAGAAGAAACCATTCAACATGGTTCGTGTCTTGGCAATACTTTCTCATGTTGTCACTCTCCGGCCCTCTCAACACTTCAATACGGTTTGGGTATTTTGATACTGGGTTGAGCTACGTACATGTCCTTGCTTTCCACAATAGTTGTTGGAATACACGTACAAGAGCAAATGGAAACATTAGAGTTAAAGTCACGTGAAGCCAAACTCAAAATATGAGGAAGTTGTTAATTGACAATTAAGTTAGTTACAGTTAGTTAAAATCATATGGCTTACATTGCCAATTCATGTATATAAATAGTAGTGATGTACAACATTTAAAGTCTCAAGAAATTCAATACAACTTTACTAAGAAGTCATATTGATTTTCTCTCAAGGAATTCTCTGTCAAAGCTCTAGTTCTCTGTTTCTAATATACATATTTTACATGGTAGTAGAGCGTATTAAACTTCTGTTGCTTTCTTGATCCTTCTTTACCTTTCTTGCTATTTTTCTTGCTACTATGGAATCTTCTGCCAATATGGAATCTTCTACTGATGTGGTGAAATCTTCTGCTTCATCTTCAATGAATCCATCTGATGATTCATCAAGCCTTTACTTTCTGCATCCCAGTGACAATCCTGGAGCTCTTCTTGTTTCTGAAATTTTTAATAGTGCGAATTATGTTGCTTGGAGTAGATCGATCTCGATTGCTCTTAATGTAAAGAACAAGATTGCTTTTATTGATGGAAATCTGCCTCAACTCAATCCTGACAACACTAAGCTGCAAGTTGCTTAGCTGCGAGCAAACAATCTTATTTTGTCTTGGTTGATGAATTCAATTGCAAAAGAGATTCAGGGAAGTCTTCTCTATTTCAATACTGCTTTTGACATTTGGGATGAATTAAAGGTTAGATTCCTTCAAAGTGATGGCTCACGAGGTTTTACATTAGAGAAATCTTTAAGCTCTATTTCTTAAGGTTCAAACTTAATCACTAAATATTTTAGTGATTTCAAAATTTTATGAGATGAATACATTAGCTATCGTCCTCTCCCTAAATGTACTTGTGGAAACATGAATACTTGTACCTGTGTCATCTTAAAGAATCTTGTTGATCGCCAACAAGTAGACTATGTGATGAAATTCTTGGTTGGTTTACATGACTCTTATTCAACCATTTGAAGTCAATTGCTTCTTTCTTCTTTACCATCAATGGAAAAGGTTTTTCTTTGTTGCTACAAGAAGAAAGTCAAAGATCGTTGACAAATGCAGTAGGGCTTCCTCTTGATTCTCATGCTATGGCTGCTGCACAACCACCCAGAAAAATCTTTTCTAGTGTCTCTAAGTTCAACAAACTTAGAGGAAAACCTGATGTCACTTATTCCCATTGTGAATTTTCTGGACACCTTGTAGACAAATGTTTTCAAATCATAGGTTATCCATTAGGGTGGAAAGGCCCTCGAGGAAAAAGATTTAATTCAACACGATTGCCCAATGCAAACATTGCATCTTCTTTAGAGCAAAACTCAAACATCTCAAACATACCTTTTTCGCAAGAGCAAATAAAGAATATGATCACTCTTGCTAATAGCTTGTCTATTTCACCTATCAATCCTAATTCTGCAGTCAATATTGCCTCCACATCAGGTAATCAGTTCACCTCTTGTTTAGCTGCTAATCCTTTGAACAACAATTCTCCTTGAATATTTGATACTGGAGCAACATATCATATGATCTATTCTCCCCATTTTTTCACTTCAATAAAAATACCCATCCACAAGTTGTTTTGCTTTATACTGACAGCAAACCAGCTTCTAAAATTGCATCAAATCTTGTTCAACACGAAAGGACAAAACACATCCAGCTAGATTGCCACCTGGTTCGAGAAAAATTGCAAGAAGGACTAATCCAAATCATTCATATCCCCTCTAAACATCAACTGGCAGACATACTGACTAAACCACTTGGCTCTCTAAATTTTCATCATTTGATCTGCAAGATGGGATTGATCAGTATCCATTCCCCTTTTGAGGAAGGGGTGTTGGAATATACAAGAGCAAATTTAAGCATTAGAATTAAAATCACGTGCAGCCAAACTCAGAAGATGAGGAAGTTGCTATATGACAGTTAAGTTAGTTACAGTTAGTTAAAATCAAATGGCTTATATTGCCAAGTCGTGCATATAAATAGTAGTGATGTACAGCATTTAAAGCCTCAAGAAATTCAATACAACTTTACTGAGAAATCACATTGATTTTCTCTCAAAGAATTCTCTCTCAAAGCTCTAATTCTCTGTTTCTGATTTACATATTTTACATTAATAGTCCTTAATTTTTCTTGACACAATCTTATTATTATAAGTAGTTTGGTAATTTGCTTTATACTGTTTGTACGTAAATATTATAGTACTTTTACAGGACGTCATAATTTTAAAGTTAATTAGCTTTGGGAGACTTCTATTCCCCAAACTTCTTATTAAAGGTTTTCCTCCATAGAGGTTTTCTTAATATATAAGATTTGAGGTTTCGCCCTCTTTTCAAAAAAAATAATAACTATCTGATCTATACCCTATTTATAAACCCAAATCTGAAGGTTAATTAGAAATTGATGCAGGCCATCTCGCATGTGATCGGGTAAAGTCCATATGTTAAGCAAGGAGATGGTGCTTTTTGACGTGTTTCCGTACGTAGGGGAAAGCAATAGATCAGTTATTTAATAGAGTTATTTTGAGTGAATATTTTTTAAGAAATAATTTGTATAATTAATTATAAGATAGGGTAAGCTCTGCTAATTACTCCCTTCGAAAAAAAACAATGAAATTCACACGAAAAATTCAATTTTTCACGAACTTACATCTCTAATATTATATCATTTTATTTTTATTTTATTTTACTACGTACTTTTTCAGTTTTAAATATAGGTCTTGCTAGCTAGCTACGTGCACAAATAAATATTAATAGATATCGGTGTGGTTGCTTATTATTGGATCTTTTGGTTGCATTGGAGATACAACTAAAGTAGCCTCTCGGATGGGAGACATACACCATCCAGACCCGGATGGGCAACCAAAAGGAGAGGAAAAGTGCTTGTTGCAACCGGCTGGTGTAAACGCCACGCAACCGGCACACCTTTTAATAAAAAAAAGCAGACTTTTGCGTGCACCCACTCTCACCAGCTTCGCTCGCAACCCGAGCACATGGCCCTCTCCTCAACCATTTTCGCCCTCTCTCTTTCTCGCAACCGGCTTGTGCTTGTCTCCAAGTAATAAGTAAGAAATACAGGGATGTGTGTATTTTAAAGGTTTTGTTTTATGGTTTTGAATGAATGCCTTCTTGCTTGTTCTTGCGTTTTAGTTTTGGTTGGTATTTGGGAAACTTTGGGTGTTCACTGAAAGTTAATTTGCTGTTTCGGGGGAGGGATTTGTCCTGGTTCTCTTTTTTTTCTCAGAATTTGTGTCCTTTTGCGGTGCTGGATTTTTTTACTTGTTTTCTCAGCAATCTAAACCAAGATCCTGGCGGGTGGAATATGTGCTTTTCCCACCCTCAGCAGCGGGTTTGCTCTCTCCCTCCCTCCCTCCCTCTATTGCGTTTCAGAAACCCACTTTGACCAGCCCCAACAACATTGTCTTGAGTATTCGCAGCTCCCACTGAGACTAAAAAGTGATCAAGGGATAGATAAAGTTTTCATGTCGTCTGGTCAGCGTCATCTAGGTTTTTGAAGCTGCCTTTGTGGAAGAAATAAGAAAAGGTTAGGAGAGAAAGAAAGAAATAAGGTGCGATGAAGTAAGGGAAAACAAAGTCTGTTGGGTTTTTTTTTTATAAATCGTCTGACGTGGCATAAAAGTAAATTGGCGATTACATCGCGGTTTCTCACCGCGGTTGTACACAGAAGAACTGAAAGGAGAGTGATTACATCAATCCGGCCTGCATCTATGCTCCATCCCTCCTACCTCAGATTTTCTCCTCCGACCTCCGTGTTTATTTCTTCTTCGATCCTCGGGCATGCATATATAACACAGTCTTGACTTCAACAGAATAGAAAAGAACAAGCGAATAGCTAGACAAATATCATCGTGTTCCTGTCAGGTTCATCCAAATTTGGCCACTAAAGAGCAATACCGACATTTCACGCCACAAATAAAGCACTATTATATATAGCTCCAAAACACCAGAAACTTCAAATTCCTCCAACCACCACCATTTGCTTAGACGATCTGTCAAGTGCACAATGCAGGACAACCATACAAAAAGAAAAAGGGGCAGAAAGAAAAAAAAAATCACGGAGAAAAACGTCAGGTCATCAGATCCCAGTACGCCACACAGACTAACCGATCGAGGGAGGAATCACTGTTATAGTTGCTATTATATGAAGGCTCACTTCGTTTTGGCTAGCTTTTTTTTTTTCTTTTTTTTTTTGCAACTCAAGAATTATTTTGGATTGTATTTTATGACAATGGTGGTGACACAATTAGCATGTATGTGTTATAGAAACCTTGGAAATGAAATTAACATTAATGATGATCATATCAACGAGCGATCGAACTGACGTCGAACACGGCTAGCCAACATCATACATGATAATTAAAGTTTCTAGAAGATATAATTAAGTTCCTACCCTACGTACACGATACTTAAAAAAAAAATCAGCATGATACATAAAGTCCCTGGGCTGTACCTTTGCCTGATGATCCATGGCCTACAATGGACAAGAACGCATTTTTCATTGGGTAGCAGCATCCGAACCAATTTGAAGTCTTATGCCTCGCACCAAAGCACGATGTACTTGAAGTTGTTGATCTTGAATACGAGGAAGAATAGCGCTCCAGATTATATTCTCGTGTCATCGAAGCTGGCGGTGATAAATTATATGCCGACGACCGTGATGACAACGACGACGACGAGACTGATGAGAGCGATGACGATGGAGACACGAGGGCCTTCCTCGAAGTTAGCTTGAGGAAAATGGTGTAGAATCGGTTTGGCTTTGAGTTCTTCTTCGTGGAGTACAGCTTGGAAGTGGAATAATAGGAAGGAGGGGGTGTAAGGGGAGGGAGAGAGGCCTCCGAGAAGGTGTGCTTCGGGGTGCCTGGCCGTGACTCCCACATGAAAGGAACTGCACCTGATTCTCTTCCATAGTAAGGAACCCTGCAAGAAGAGTTGGCCACGGATGTTTCTTTGGACAAGAGCCTAGAGAAGAACTTGTCATTGATCTCCTTCATATGGAGGGACTGCTCGGGTCGATGGTTATGGCTATCCCCGCCCAGCATTTTGGATATTTGAGGGATTTCTCGCTTCTTTCTGATCAATTGTTTGCAGATCTGAAAGGTTCAGATCCTAAAATGAAGCTGTAATTACTATTAGAGGACATAGACTAATAAATTCCGGGGAGTGAGTAAGCTAGCTGTAGGTCTTCGATCCGTACTAGCTGTCAAGCTACTTTTCTTGTCTGAGGTCTAGATCTATTTAATTTATGGATATAATTAGAACATTACTGCATGCGTATTAAATATATATTAAAGAGTACTGGCATCAATTTGATTATAAGCTTCAAATGAATGAAGTGCGTTCAACTTTTTTCAATTGATATCTAGGTATTATTTCGACCGTATCATCTTAATTAATTGTTACTGAATTTATTATTGATTATAATGTGGTAGATATATTATTTAATATGGTAGCTACCTTCAATTAATGATACGAATAGATTGACATGGATGTCTTTGGGCTCGTCAATAATAACTGCGATGGCAAAATACAGCCTACTGATCGGGGACTTTGGTTGAGGAGAAGGGGCAACGTTCACAGATGAACAGAACTACTCTGCATGCCTTCCTCCATGCACTACTCTTTCATGTAAAGCAGTATTTATGGTGGGCTTGTAATTAAGGAAGGTATGATGCTGGCTCAAGATGATGCCCTGTTGCACGTCTGTGTGACCGTTAATTTTGGTCCCCCTATCTATATATTCTGGCCCACTATTATCACAATGCCATAATCACTACAGCAAATGCCCTTTTTTTTCTTTGGTAGGAATTGTAGTCGAAAAAAGTATAAATTTAGTAAAAAAATATTTTTTTTCTACCATTTTGTGTGGTGGGAGACTCGTGACATATAAATGGTGGGAAAAAATTCTTTATCCACCAAATTACTACAAGTTCATAGGAAAAACTTTCTTTTTCCCACGAATAGTCGTGGTGGTTAAAACATTTTTCCTTCATGACAAATAAAGTCTCATCTCGTATGATGTAGTGCGAAACAACATTATTCTTCGTGGGAAGAAATTGTGGCAAAAGGTGTTTACCATGGCATAGTCCCACGGAAAATATTGTCTAAAGTATTTCTGATAAAATACTTTCCTGGAAAATATATATTTTTCACAAATTTTTTGTCAAAGATACTTATTTACAAAGAAATCTTATTATGGGAAATAATCACTTCTGGCAAATAAAAAAAAAAAGCATTTGCCACGAGTTGCATTCACGACAAATGCTAAGAGATTTTAGATAAAAAAAATGATAAAATAAAAAATGAGACTAAACTAATATAACAAATAGTCTAATATAGGCTAAAATAAATATATCCGAGCCTTAGAGATCCAAATTTACGCTTATAATAATTTTTATAAAAAAAAAAGCATGTAAAATTATTTTAACATTTGCAAGAAAAACTTCTAATGAGAACTCAAGAAAGGAAACTGTCTATACAATTTATACACATACACCACACAACAAAACTTTATAAGTTTTAATTCATGGCTCCACAAAACCACAACCATACAATCCATTCAAGTTTTATAAGATCAACATATAATCCATTCAAAGCACTCATTTGTTTTTACAAGCTTTATCCATACCCAATACATTTAATATACACAAATTTCTCTATTAAACCAACATCACTATCATACTTTACAAACTCACTAAAACTCAATCACTTAATCCCAACACTTCAAAACAATTCATCTTTATCCCAACTCTATTCCATACTCAAGCATCAACACAAGTGAAGTCACTCCATTCCATCAATACATAACACACTTCACTGCTTAGTACCAAATTCACAAATTCCTCTACACACTTTCATATACATAATTCAACTAATAAAACATACAACATGCTTGTTGCCCATGTAATTTAATATACCAAAATTACATATACTTCATCTATCTAGCACTTGAGTTCAACACAAACTCATTATACAACAATATCCATAAGTTTACACAAAATATCCATTAATCATATATATATCATGTATTTGTTTATCCACTATATATAGACAAGTAACAGAGTTACATAATGCATGTTTCAGTACTACTCAATACATAATATGGGTTTAGGCTTATTGGACGGCTTACATACAATAATATGACATGCACAATTAATCATCTACTCCTGATACCAACCTATGCTATAAATCTAGTGACACAAGTATAATAATTAGCTTAGTTAACAGCTTAGTTAACATATACTATTTAATTAAACATAACATAGAGAATAGGAAGAATAACCCATTAAGTAAACTTAAAAATTTTTAAACACTAAAATTTATAGATTAATCATTTAATAGCTTTTAAAAGCAAGTTTATAGGATTACATACAACCACAATAAAACTATAAAACCGAACACCTCCAGCATCCTAAGACAGAACATATAGTACAACCTCAAAACAGAACACACGGCACCAACATACATACACAAAATCATACTAAAGTCACCTATTGTTAAACCAAGCTCATTAGCAAAATACCAAATTCTAAACATAGAAAATCATATAGTAAAACAGCTCCATTATCATTCGGTTAGGACCAAAACAAAGCATTTATAATATTTTGCAACATAGAGAAATAAACACAACCCAAGACACAAGCTTTCCATCACAAAAGAATTTGGTTGACTTCAAAATGATACCCAAATCAAATGGAGTCAAGTTAGGATTTTTACCTTGTTCTTTGCTCATTTTCAAGATGTAAAATGAAGGATCAAATAATGTTATAGGCATGTAGAGGAAAGAATACAAGTGATTGCACTGAAATACCCCAAACCTAAACATCAATAGGTAACCTTACTTGAAGAAATCGAAACTCATTCAAAACCATAATAGAAAGTGAATCAAAATAGTCTTACATTCAAGGTTTTCCCTTTAGAAAGATGAGAACAAGACCTTAAATCAAGCTTGAAAAGAAACCAAAATGGGTAGAGGGATGAGGGCATCGCACGGCTTGGGAGGAAGAAAACTATTTGCAATTGCTATGGTTGCACGGCTTGGAGGAAGAGATATGTGGGAGCTGGGGTGGAGCGACGGTTGGTGACTGGAGGAGCCGTAGGCAGCTGAGGGTGGCGATGGCCATGGCTAGAGACAGCAGAGGTGCACGGATCTACTAGGATGAGAGAGAGAGAGAGAAAAAAAGAAAGAAAGAGAGTCGGTGAGGGGGCGAGGGGCTAAGGGGGAAGACTCCAGGTGGCTTAACGGCCAGGGGAACCGTTCACGGTGGCGTAGTGGGGAGGAGAGGCTCGACAGTCTTTTTAATTGTATGAAATTAGATGGTTCATTTATATATATAAATAGACATGTAATTTAAGTAGGGCCAGGCAAAACTTACAGCGGCTTTGACTTTAGCCCATGCTCGTTCCGACTCTACTCTAGTGAAGTTTGTAGTTGGAGTTGCTCCCAAAAAAATGGTTGGAGTCAGAGTCAACATCGACTCCAACCTCCGAACTCCAACTTTGACTCCGACCATACATCTTCTTTTGTAAATGAAATGTAAAATGACGTCATTTTACATATGTTAGGCCTAATGTCTAATTTTATTTAATTTTTAAAATAATGCAGGACACTTGGAGTTGGCGATGTTGCTTGGTGCTTGGTAGTGGACCTTGGTGGTGGAGAGGAATATGCTTTTGGATGACGGGTTAGTTGGAGGAGTTGGATTACTGATTAGTTATTTAATTTAATCGGAGAATAAATTGTAATTTTGGTTGCAACTTTGGTGGTGATAGTGTAAGTCTATATTGTAGCTTTGTATTTTGTAATATCCATTCGACTTTAATAAGAACTCATTAATGTGTGTTCTTGTGTGATGTTGGTTGTTTGCACTTTGCATGTGTGTGCATTTAAATCTTGTGCTGTTGCATATATGATTGTGTTTTAATGTCGATGATTCTATAGATTTAGGTGTTTTTGATTGCATGATGATGTCCTTTAATTTACATTATAGATTTAAGTATTATTTTAATAATCATTGTATTTTAGTTTTTTTTGTTTTTATATAAATTGTATTCATGTATGTAAATTATCCATTATTGTATTTAGATTTCTTTATTTATGTATTTTTTGTCCAAGCAGAGCGGTCCTCCGACTCCGACTTCAAAGCTCTTATTGGAGTTGGGCTTTTCGACTCCTCTAAGTCAGAACCTAGCTCTAAATTCAAGTATACCGTACCATCAAACTCCATCAAAAGACTCAAAACATTAGAGACCGATGTTATCAACAAAACTTGTCGAATTATAGCAAATCCACAAGTAAACTTGTCTTGGCCTCCGGCCTCCATTAACATGATTAACTGAGGGTAGTAGATTAGATAAAGTAAATGGATGTTTTTGTCCACTCTGGCACGTGCTGCACGCTTCATAATCGAGGGTGAGGAGACATGTAGAACATGCATCTGATCTAGACTCTGGGTTGTGACAAAACTGTATAATAACGACCCTAGGCTCTAGCTACCTACCAGTTGCTGTGTCCTCGCTAGCTGAGTCGCCAATGCCGCACTTCTCAGCCACCTAATTAACTCAATGCATCGATCCCCTTTTGACTCGTTCTTTTTTTACGGGACGACGGCATGCAATTATATATTGATCCGATCAGTGTATACAAATTAATACAATATTTGGATTAATTATCGATTATTAAACTGAATTATAAATAATTAAGTATCTTCTGTCCGTCAAACAAGTGGTCAATCACAGTCCTTTTCTTTCTTAATGAATAAATATTTTTAATGTAAACACGAGATGGGCTGGATGAGTGTGGTTGAATACAGTGACCGGGTCTCACTGCGGATTCTACGGCAAAAGAGAGACCACGAATCATGTACACACAGACTAGACTATATACTCGAATCACGAGCTTTTTTCTTCCTGGATTTCGCTTTGAAGCTTTCCCTTTTTTTCTGCTTTTATATATATCTTCTCTGGAATCCATGGAACCCGTACACGAATATTTTAAATTCGTTTTACTAAAAGAGTAATTAATGCTTATTGAATCTATGAAAGACCGATGTGAAAAAAATTTAATGATTAAATAAGTGAATATTATTAAATTTATTTATTTTTAAAAATATATATATTTAAAAATGTTGAAAAATTATTTGAAAAAAAAAAAATAAAATTGCACTTTATCGGTTGTACGATCGGTTGGGACATCGGCCCAGTAGCATCATCCAATACATTATTTACATTGGGTATGGTCTTGGCCCATGGATTTTCCAATGTACATACGAAAGAGAGAGAAGGCGGTGATTCGAAAGATTGAACATGATATATTGATTGATTGGGATCACATATTAACTAAATGTACGGAGGATATTTAGTTTCAAATTCCAACGTACATTCCTCTTAACTCTTCCAGCGGAACAGATAAACTAATGCCACGAGGAGCTAGGTATACAGTCCTCCTACCTAGTATAAATGTGATTGATGTGCCATCTGCATGTTTTTTTTTAAAAATTAATTGGATAAAAGAAAAAAAACTTATTTTAATGTTGTTTTTCTTTCGTCTAATCTCCTATACAATTAATTGTTCTCTCGTTCCGTGTACAGTAATGTTCATTGGATGCAATGCATTAACATTGTCCTAACAAAGTTAGTGAATTAATTTGTAACTTTTATTTATTTATTTATTTAAAAAAAGAAGAAGAAGAAGAAGAAAAATGACATAGCTGCTTTTGCTATTCCAACAGGTATGCTTAATGGTGGGTAAGAGAAGTGGTCCCTGGGGAGAGAAAAGCAAGAATTAAAGCACTCATGATGGCGAGATATGATCGACAAAGATATGGCATACATTTTAATCATGCTCATGACTTTAATTTTGGTCCAATTGATTTACTTCTTTCAGTAAAGATCAATCCCCCTTTTCCTTTTCGCTTTAATTCCTCATTAGTCCCCCCCCACAACCCTTCTCTTGCAGTTATTTTAAAACAGTTGCACTTTCTTCTAGCCCACATGCCTACAAAGACAACTCCGCTTATATTCTTCTTTCTTTCTTTTTTTAATTAATTACATGCCTCTACAAAATCCTTTTTCCCTCCTCACCAATCCATCGATCAAACTATAAATTAAGTTGGCCTCGATAAGAGTAGCGACTACAAAATTATAACACGTCAAAGTTACGGAAAGTTCAAGCTCCATACCTTTTGGTGTCAAATAATTTATACGCTCCTCCCGTAACGGTGAATACAAAATAATTCTTTTTTTTTTTTTAAAGTCAAATGCAATTTCTTTATTGAAAATCAACACAAATCAGTCATTATTTCTCCTTCACTAAATCATTTGTAATCTCTAA
Organism: Pterocarya stenoptera; assembly: GCA_003123785.1. Taxonomy (NCBI): domain Eukaryota; kingdom Viridiplantae; phylum Streptophyta; class Magnoliopsida; order Fagales; family Juglandaceae; genus Pterocarya; species Pterocarya stenoptera. Next base: position 34,276 of record QEOT01006157.1, read on the forward strand.
ATGGCCATTCTCTATCCACATCCTCTCATCAAAAACAGAAAATGCTAGTTTTGCTAGCTTGTGCACTATTGTTTGCTTCTTTGTACACAAACCTTACCCTCCAATTTAACCTATCAGTCATTCACATCCTTACATCTTCAATAATATTCCCATATTCAACCCATATCTTTGCTCTACTATCAGTAGTTTTCACCACCAATTGAGAGTCACCCTCCAATACCACATCCGTAAGGGCCAACTCTGCACATAGTATAGCTGCTATTCTCAAAGCCAACGCTTCACAACAATTGGTTTCTTTACGTGATTAACAGTTGAACACAGACATGCAAGCATCTCTCCCTCTGAATCTCTAACAACTACACCAATATCCACCTTTTTATGTTGAGCATCCACAGCAACATCTCAATTTACTTTCACTACTAACTCAGTAGGTTTTTCCCACTTTACCACTCCTCTGTCAGTATTCCCATGCTACAGTACCTTATGTTGATGTGTTTAAGCTAAGACATGAAATTCATTTAGTCCATATTTGGCAGTTCTCATGACAATACCCGGATCTTCAAATCTTTTATCAAAAAGCAAAAGAGCCTTGTGGTCAGATTGGCTTACTATCAACACTTCTACTGCTCTATCTCGAAGCAGTTCAGACCACAGAAAATTAGCAACAACTCTATCAAACCTCTCCTTGGTAAAAGTCTTACATGAGTGCTTATTGCTGTATGTATATTTATTTCCTTTCCAACCTAAATAAAAAATACTAATAACTTCTAGAGCCTTTTTGAAGTCTTCCATCTGGGTTTCTGGTCTAGGTCTCTCACCCACTTTTTCATCTTGAGAAACGATCTCATTAAAATTACCCATTATGCACCAAGGTTTATCCGTTGAAGGGTTCAACAAAGACAATAGATTCCATGTTGATCTTCTTTTGCTTGCCTCGGGATGACCATAGAAGCCAATAAATACCCATGGCATGTTTTTCTCCTCACTCATGATTGTTGCATTAATATGGTGTTGAGAAAAATTGACAATCTCCATAGTCACCTCTCTACTCCACAGTAAAGCTAAACCCCATTTTCTGGCCCTTGGTTCTACAATGAAACAACCCCCACACTCCACCTTTTTCTTAATACCTTCAAATTTACTTGCTGCTAAGTAGGTTTCCATAAGGAAGACCAATTTGGGTCTCTTATCCTTCACTAATAGTTGGAAATCTTGAATTTTTTGGGGGTTCTCAAGCCCCTGACAATTCTAACTTAATATTTTTATAATGTTTGGCAGGGCTGTTAGTACCATCAGCCAATGGAATACCATTCTGTTTGCCCTTATTTACATTGCCCTCCCCGTTATCTATAATTTCAACAGTAACCCAACTACGTTTACTCCCAGATGATAACTTAGGGTCACTAGGTTTACTTGCATTTCATACCCTTTTCTTCCACCTTCCCCTCTCTGCCTTCCCTGTCTTCTCATCCTTCCTTATCGCATTATTGGAAAGTTGCTGTAAGCTAAGCTCATGATCAATTATCTCATCATCCAGCCTTTCCTCCTGCGAGTCAACACCTTTGTACCCCACCTCTCCATTACTTTGTGCTTCATACTTTTTGTTGGAGTAGTTCAGTAGACTATCCGCCTTCACCCTTCTTTCATCTTTTCTATCAAATACTTTGTTCCCAATTTCATCCACCACACCCTTTGATCCTCTCTTCAGCTCAATCATAGTCTGTTTAGGCGCTGAGTATCCCAAGATCCTCACCCCCTCCTCCTCTGCATCAGCATGTGATGGTGCGAAATTGAAGTTTGACTCCCCATCCTTCTCCACATTTCCTTACTATTCTCCCATTCGTTTCCTTCCATATGATCCTTGTTAGAAATCCTTTGTTTCTCCATGTTTCTTCCCCAAGAATTGTGATGAGCACGAAGCTATGTTCCATACTGAGACTTGCTATCATTCCCTTTCAAACGGTCACAATCCCTTGCTCCTTGTATTATTCTTCCACATCTAAAGCATGGATTTGGAAGCTTCTCATAGCTAAGCGGAATCCATATTCTGCTTTCCAATAAGTTAACAGTTCTTCTTCTACTATCATCTTCCTCAAGTCTAGTTCAATCTTAACCCTCAAATAGCTCCCCCATTTGATCTCGTCCTTGTGAACATCAACTCCTATAACAATCCCGATAGTTGCTCCAATTTGAATCCCAATTTCTCGAGTCATATGTGCCAATGATAGATTATATATATGCACCCATAACTTCTCAAAATCAAAGTTTTTCTTCTAAGGAGGAGTAAAACCAACCATAAGTTGATTATCGAATAACCAAGGCTTCCCATCCAATACTCTCTATTTATCCTTCCGGTTATCAGAAGTTATCACAAATAGATTTGGAATTATATCATGAAAGACAAATGATCCCTTCAGCCTCCATATCTTAGCCATGGTCGATCTAATAACTTCCTTACTAATTTTATATCAGAATACAGTTTCCCTACTAAACTTATGTCTCCCTCTGCTTTCACTTCCTCCATATGCTCTATACTAAGTCCAATTAGAGCATTCGCCTCCTTTGGAAGCCTTAATTGATCACACATTTCCTCCAGATCCTCCATCTCTGCCATCCCCAGTTCTGCGATCAGACCAAGGACAACTCCTCTTCCCTTACTTTACGAGCAAGCCAAGAATCACACTCCACCCAAGCTTTCTCCTTATAGCAATCTTAGAGAAGACTCATAACGTTTGGATTAAAATTAGGGAGTTGCTTTGGGAATGTGAATACAAAATAATTAAGTTTTAGGACTTTACGATGATTAAGAATTTGTGACACGGCCATAATTACAAATATTTTGATATCTTCTTTAATAAATTATATCAATTATAAAATAATTTTAAAATATTATTCTCCGGGAGAACTTATGCGACAGACTTTTATATTAATAATGCGTTTAGTATAACAATAAACAATCTTCTAATTAAATATGATTTAAATTAATATAGAAATGTAAATTAGCCGAACTTGAGCGAGTAGTAATTAGTAAAGTCGTGTTCATTTAACTTTTACTCGAATACAAATATAGATTGAGAGTTGGAGCTCATTACCGAGTTATATAAAATTAATCACAAATAGCTCTTTATTATTTGAATGAGTTCGAATTTATTTAGGAACTACTTAATTTTGACAAAACAGATTATTTATATTGTATCGTATAATTTTATTAATTAATTAAGACATATAAGCCTTAACTTTTTGTTAATATTTTTATAAAATTTATATACAGATATGTCAACGATTATATTCATAATGATCAAGTAATATGTATATATTTTTGTTATCTCTTTAAATATTTAAATATCTTCATTATAAATATAAAATAAATACAAACTAGGCCACATTTTTTATTCAAGTTATATTATTTAATAAGGACTTGGATTTTCTAGAATTTCGGCAGTGCTTAGGACCGCTTAATATAATTATATTTGTTAATTTAAGTTATTAAAATTCGAACAAAAATCATAAAATTATAAATTTATTTAATAGTTGATCTAACCTTGATAACTTGATATCGTAATAAACGAAAATACCAATCACAAGTGGACGGAATCCAATCGAATTATTGCCTTTTGCCCATTGTCAGACTTCCCATTGTTTTTTTGACAAAAATAAAGAAAAAAGAAAGAAAAAGGCCTAATAGAGCTATTTACTCACTTTATTAGTTAGTATCATGACTGCAACAACCCGCCCGCTTTTCCAGTACCGCGATTCACGCTCATAAATTGAACTACCAGTGACAGTTATGCCTGACCGCATAGCTCATCCGCACTCACCACGCTGTCCACCTTTCACTGGTTTAAACTCATTTTCAACAATCACCCAACTTTGACTCGCCTCCCCGAATCCAATTGAATCAATCCACATCATCACTTACACCATTTCCTAAACCATACGATCCTTAATCACTCCACATCATCAGAAAAAAGGGGTCCCGTTCGCTCGCTGAGTGGACCCGGTTCCCACTCTCCTTTTTTCCCGACCGAGTCGTGACTCGCCACCAGCATCATCATGTCACACAAACTCCGGAATACCTTTTTCCCATCAATGCCTCTCTCCCAGAAGTCCATGCCCGGAGTCTTTATAAAAACGTCTTCGTCTTCAAAGATGTCGTTAACTTTGTGTTTCTTGCAATGGCCGAAGCCTTGGACTCGGCTGCCGACCCTGGGACGCCGGGGATTCGGGAAATAAGGTCCGACACGACGCCTCAGAGTTTCTCGGGTCATGGAGTGGGTGCAGCTCCGGGTTCGGGGATAAGGCGGTTTGGTTTGCGAGCGGAAATCGATACTTCCCCGCCTTTCGGGTCGGTCAAGGAGGCAGTGACCCGCTTTAGTGGGAGCGGGACCTGGGTGCCATTTTGCGGGATCGGAGATATTTATGTAAGCAGTATTGATTTCATTTTCATTCCTAGAGTTTAGTATATACTGTCTCGCAGAACAGGGATTTTGATGTTTATTTGGTTACTTATGCTAAAATTTGGTTATAGATCCGGTCATCACCAGGTTGTTGTTCTTTATCCACTTGATGCTAACATATTGCTGTTATCAACAACTAACTTATATGCTAACATTTCGTCCATTCATTTTGATTCCCAAAAGAAATTAGAAAATCTTTGTAGTTTTTCAAGTATATAACATGAATTTCCCCCTAGGAAGTTATTTCTTTTTACTTCACTACTTTTTAACTTCACTACTCTATCATGGTTATTTTCTCAGATCATGTAAGTGATCAAATCAGTTTTCTCCCTGAAAATTATAATCAAACATACGTATGTTTGTTTTTTATAGTTTCCTGCATGCCTTGCAGACTTTAGTTGTCCCATTCTACTCATTCATAGGGTATAAATGCAATTGCTTTTCCGCATTTTCTCAAGAGAAGGCTTTTGGTTCTGGATTCAGTTATCCAATGCTTAATTGCGATTTCATTTGCAGAATGCATTTGAAATCTCCCGCATCCTTTTCTTTCCTCTCCTCTTGTTTGCTTGCTTGCGATTTACAATAGGATTGTCATGAGCAGAATGGCATTGAGGAGTTTGACATTAAGAAGGTGGAGGAACAGGCAGCAGAGTTGGAGAAGGATCTGATTGTGAAGGAACTGGAAACACTTGATGTCCTGGAAGAACTTGGAACGACAAAAAGGATTGTGGAAGATTTGAAGCGGCAACTACAGAAAGAAGCATTGAAATGCTTGACTGGCCAAGACCACTCTGATGAGCAGCTGCCAACTCCTGCTATTAAGCAAATAGACAAAGAAAGCCACAGAAATATTTTCAACCATTACGGGCAAAACGTTGGATGTTCAAGCCCGTGCCCCACTTCATCACCTGATTTGATCTTGATGGAGTTGAAGCAAGCAAAAGTTAACCTTGGTAAAACGATAGACGATCTTGGGGTGATTCAAAATTCCGTTGAATGTCTAAATAAGAAAATGATGAAAGAAAAGGTTTTACTTGAGAAGAGTCGTGGGTGGCTATCATCAAAGTTTGCCGGGGTATCGTCGCTAGAGGAGGAGCTAAAACAAATAAGACTAAAGCCACAAATAGCGGACGATAAAGAAGCCTATGGTGCCATTGAGAATCCTCCAAATATTTCAAGGGACTTTAAATCCATGGATGGGCTATGTAAGAGAATTGCTGAAGCAGCAACATCTGAAGTTTCAAATCCAATGACTGTGAATGAACAGACCAAGGCCAGCATGAAGACTGCTGAGATGAGGTTGGTTGCAGCAAAAAAGATGGAGGAAGCGGCCAAAGCTGCAGAAGCTGTTGCACTTGCTGAAATCAAAGCCCTTTCAATCGATGAGAGATCATCATATTTCATACTTCCAGAGCCAGAGAAAATAACTTACTCTTTTGGAGATCGATCTCCTTTAGTCACCAAAGCTCAAAAAGTTGAGGGGCTGCCCAAGAAGAATGTAGTTGATGCGAAGTTCCAAACAGATGAAGACATCTGTAAACTGTCCATTTTGAAGAAGTTAAAGGAAGCCACAGATGAAGTTAGACACAGTAAACAAGCCCTGGAGAAAGCTTTGAACAGAGTAGAAACTGCAAATAAAAAGCAAATTGCCGTTGAAGAGGCTTTCCAGAGATGGATTCCAGAGCATGAACAGAAGGGACAGGCATTTTATAACTCGGTCAATCGCAATAATATCCATGCACCGGATCACCCTCAGGTTTCTCCACTCAATGATATTAACAAGTCAAACCTTGTAAACAATGAACCAAAGCCTGTTTTAAGGTCGACAGTTTCAATGCGAGATATACTAAGCAGGAAGCAAGTTCTGCCCAATGACTATATGGCAGGAAATGAAATGGAAGGCCACGCAGGAGGACAGAAGGTGGCTTTGAGTCAAATGCTTCATGCACTGAGGGAGGACCTAGCATTTTCTTCAAAAGCTGAGAAAGATGGAAGTGATCATAAGCAGCAGTTCTTAGCACAGAGGAAGAAATTTGGACTTATCCATATATCATTCCCTTTGTCAAAGCCAAGTAAGAAAAAAATGCAAGCTTTGAACGCAGTGTGACGAGATTGATGCATTACAAATTGTCTCGTTTGGTAACATGTCCTCCATTGTTACTCCATATAGGTCAGGTGTGGTGCTTTTTTAGACTAGAAAAAAAATATCTGTGTTTTGTTAATTATATCCATTTTTTGTAAAGGTGCTTTGTGATTTAATGCTCTGTGATTTTAATGAGCTACGAACTAAATGATGAAGCTTTTACTCTTTGGATGCGTGAGATTGTGACGGTTGGTGAAGCAGCATTTGCTAGTAAACATGGTTTAGTTGTTGATGCTGATAATAAAGGTTTCTATGTTTTTATTAGATGCTTGTAATCAATAACCGTTCTTGTACCTTATATTATGTGAATCTGTAATAGCAAGTTCCCATGAAGAGATTGTAGTATCTTTTGATTTGTGTGCAATTTCCAGATGGATAAAGTATACATGTCCTTCGTGTCTTTATCGGACATGCGTGTCCCCTCTAACAGGTCCAAACTCAATAAGAAAGAACTGAACCCATATTGCACTCCTTGACTTTGAGCTAGAATTCGGTACCGTACTCTCAGCGTGCCTGAAATAATAAACTCAAATCATATAAAATATAAAACTATAATTAGGCATCAGAACAAGGATTGAGTTGCTTTACATACAAGAACCAGAACATATGACTAGATATAATTGACATCCTCCACGTCATCATTTTCATGCTATGTGTTTTTGTTCCATAGGGCGTGCACATTAAATTACTAGGTGCACATCCTCCGACCTCCAAGACCCAACGTGTAAAAATAGTATCTTTGTATTTTAAAGTACGAGGATTGATGAAGGGGTGGGATGTCTGGTAGTGCTCTTTACTCCTTTTCTACCCTTTTGAGCCGAACACATATATAATAACACGCGTCCCTCACTCTCCATCGCGGCCCATGAAAGCGTGCGCAGTTTTGGGCCAGCGTGGGTAAAAAGAAATTTGTCTTGGGCTTTTTAACCATCACGAGTAGTAATGCTGCCTCCTACACGTTAGCACCAGGAAGCAAGGCATTGCAACTGTTAAAAAGAAATCACGTTGTTACGTGAATTTTATTGTTTTGTGTTACATTTTTATTATTCTTAATAGACTAAATGCTGGATAGAGTCGGGCAACGTTCATTTTCTTTGAAAACATTACTTAACATATATTTTAAAAAAAATTATTCTCATCAATCACTATTCATCACCTTACACTCCACACCCTTGGAAAAAAAAAACTATAAGTTAGAATGAACAGTGCCTGATATCATTCCAGTGTATCTAAATTCTCTTATGGACGGACTGGTACGCTTAACTTTGGGCGTAACATAGAAAGACCCAAAAATAAAATGAAAAATAGAAAGAACTATTTGTTAATAATGCCCTGCCCCGCCCAATTCCAAGAGAAGCCCACGAAAGAAAACCAATATTAGAGGAGATCAAGAGAAGATGTACAGAGAAGGTAAAAAGTTGCAGAGCTGCTTGGAGTGTGGACACTCTTATGGTGAATCCACCTAGGAACCGAAAGAGGGTCCGAGCAGTCCGCCGTGCTCCTGATGGAAGCGCCTATCGGAAGTGGTAATTACAGACATACGCAGATATATCTTTGCAATGTATATTATATTCATATCCCTTTTTTTTTCTTTTTTATCTTTTGTCCTTTTTGTTTTTGTTACTCTCATTTTTCGTGAATGTTGCAGCAACAGTTGTGGGGTTTCGGTGGCAATCGCTTTGGCCGACCTACACGAGTGTGAAACCAAGAAGGTGGTGGTGCAGAGGTTCAGAGGATTACCAGAGAGGCAAAACGTTGTGAAACCGACCTTTGGGGACCAACCTAGATCGCCCTTTCGGGTTTTCATGTAAACACTCTCTTTTTTCATTATACGAGGCAACTCCATTACTTATGTTTTTAGTTTTTTTTTTTCCTTCTGAGAGTCTAATTTGACCTTGATTTTAGCTTTTGTGCTGCATGCTTTATAGATGTATAAGATCATGCCCTTAATCGTGTAGAGTTGCATTCTATGCATAACAAAAGTTTGCGCATGCTGAAAAACACTGACAATATGCTTTATAACGTTTTCATTATGTTTGGTCGTTGGGAAAATGGATGATTAAGAAAAGAAACAATATTTTGAGATTACTGTTTGAATTGGTATTTTTTGACAAATATCGAAGTGAAGTTTCATATAAATATTTGGAATATAATTTCTTTTCATAAGATTTGGAATATATTTGAAAGATATAGGACATATTCGTGTTTGGAGTATTGAAGGGTGGGAATATACATGAGTTTCTATCTTCTTTTCAGTTCACTAGAATGTAATTAGGTGTCTCACTTTGTATACTTCCTGTGTACTTGGGCATTACCTAGTTTCATTCTATTCAATAAAGATACTTATTTACTTATAAAAAAAAAAAAAATCGTTTTTGGAGTTGATGAATGCTCTTCTTCTTTTTTTCCTTTCTTTCTTTTTCGGTGGGTTTACTAGGGAGAGCTTTGTGAAGACCTGCAAGACTATAAATGTGATTAGCATTGATCAAAACGGGCTCAACACTTGGAAGAACATGTCCAAGGAGGTAACATTCTTCAAAATTTCTAATTGGCCTACTTAATTATATTTTAATTTGAGGGTTATAACCCCTTGAATTTTCTACAGGAGAGGAAACCATACATCATCGAAGCTGAAAGGGTAAACCATTCTTATGTGAAAGCTTTGCTTGAAGAAGTTGATAATTTGCAAGAGGTAATCCAGTTATACTGGGTGTTGTCATCGTAGATACTCATATGATTTTTTACGCTTGCTGGATGGAAATAATTTATTGTAATTTGTAACAATCATACATTCAGTTTAGATCAAGACTTCAAAAATGCCAACTTATGATTCTCTGGTGCGCTTATGGTGTAAATTTTCATCTGCACGGTTGCATACTTTATTTGTTCAATCTGTTTACTCTAGTATTTATGCTAGAGATTGTGATACATTTGTCCCATTTGTTCTAAATTTTATTGATGACAAGAACCAGAGGGTCATGCCATTATATATGATAGTGGCTACGTATAGCTCAGAGACATGCTTTGGAAAACTTTGAACCGTCAAAGCTTCACCTCCACCAGGTTGTGTTAACATGATTTCAGAATATTGTTCTCTGATGTGAAGGGTAACTATTTTGTAATTATGCCAAGGTAGCTCACTTTTCTATGGCGTAATAGCACTTTGCACTCAAACTCCCACCTCTTACACACTTAATCATGTAAAATGACACAAATGCCCTTGGCGAAGTGCTTTTTCATTAGGGCCATTTATGTCATTTTACATGATCGGCCATTTTTTATGGAGGGGAAAACCGATGTCAAAACTTCAGAGTAGGTTAAAGTTGCACCGTGTCAAAGGTTACAAGTGTAAGTGAGAAGTAGATAACTCACAGAGAAAATGTCATTTACCCCTTTTCCATTGAGCCTAATTCCTCCTATTCCGTATATCCACTCTTGAAATTCCTTTCATTCTAATTCCAAAGTTGAGGTTTTCAGGATTTAAATGATATCAAAGATATGTTGCAGGTCAATGATGAGGCAGATTCGGCAATGGTGGGGAAGTTTGATCAGGTTTTTTTTTATATTCTTTTTTTAATTTTTGAGGTTCAGAGTGGGTTCGTTGTCTTTATGGTTGTAGCTGCTTTATATTAGTCTCTAGAATATTTCGTATATTCATTATTTGAGGCATTCACAGTTCTATGAAGGCTATGAAGACTACGAGAACTCTTATAGCTTTGACAGTCGTAGAAACTGAGTGATCTGTCCCTTATGGTGGTACCTCTCTTTCTCTCTCTCTCTCTGTGGCAAGCGTGCATATGCATGTGTTTTTGTTTAGATTATTCTGAATCAGATAGTCTCTGCCTTCATCTCCTAACATCGCCACCATTATTGTTCTGCAGTGCCTCACTGATTCCCAAGGAAATGGTGCAAGCATCTATTGTCGAGAAATCTGGCTGAAGTTTGTTCTAGTGATGGTCCCATTTCTTGAGAAATCTGGCTAAATTCTGCCAGAATTTTTGCCACTGCTTTTGTTTCTTAAGGCAAGTCATTTGGCTATTGTATAGTACAATAGGGGTTTTGTATGTATTTTCAGTTTTTGTGCATTTTGATCGAATTGTTTGAGCTGGTGAGGGAATTTTGACACTTATATGATTCTTTGTTGGGTACTTAGTCATGTCTTCATCTTCTTGTTACTCGGTGCGAGTTTAGCCCAACTGCCAACACACCTTAGTCTTGCTAAACCCCAAAAATAACGAAAAGAAAAGAAACGAAACTTGTTTAGGTGTCCAACAAGAGGCTTAAGTGATGTTTTTTTCCCTCTAAAGAAGAGGCTTATGTGATTTTATTCATCATTTTATTAATTATTATCATTTCATAATTTCTTAACTCGACATAAAATAATTTAAAATTTATTTGATATATATATTTTTTACTTTCTATCAATTATTTGATGGTGCATTAGAAAATAATAAAAGCATGATAAGTATTATTTTGTTAAAAAAAAATAGGCCTTTTTGTATTTAAGGTTGTAAAAAATGTTAATAATTTTTTTCCTATTTTTATCTCTTAAAAAAGGCATTACAATGGGTTAACATTACATAAATGCTTCAAGTGAGCAAATTATTTGAAAAAGTGGGCCTCATTTAAATATTTATTATATATATATTGAAAATTTTATTTATAAGTGAATAGCATATTTAGTAAATTATTTAATTTGGATAATATGTTTTATATAGTAGCTTAAGAATTGAATAAATCAATAGATATTTCGTAACGATATTTACTAATTTTAAAGACATGCGTTGAACTTGCTGGAAGAGGAACAAATCATTATTGTTACGGAAGTGTGCTTTAAAATAGTCACAAAAGGTCCAAATGTTGAAGGGAGACACCTCATTGCTTCAAGTCTGACAATTCTTCTGTATTACAAAACTCGTTGTTAAGTTTAATTCCACTTCTGGATATTTATACCCCATTTGTCGTTTCCTAGACCAAGTATCTTTGAAATTTGGAAATCGGCGAAATTTGTGGATTATTCATATTTATTTTTTTGTGGATTATTCTAATTTATTTTCTACTTTTAACGAGGAAAATTAAGCTTTCTATTACTACTCTGGAAAATAAAGGCAGAGTTTTCATCATTTCGTTTCGTTTTCCTTTCAAATATTCTATCTCTCTAACAACAGACACTCGTCATCTTTCCATTCCATTAGCTTTCGTTTCCCTCCGTCCAAACAGTCCGGAGGAGGAGTACCGTAGGGGAAAAAAAATAAATAAATAAGAAGAAGAGAACCGGCTATTCTCTACGGGATTTGGGGCTCAACCATATTCATCTAGTCGTGTGCTGATGGGCTGTGCAAGTTGCAGCAGTTTCCGAACCTCTTCTCTTCTACTTCCTTGGATACCCTCTTCTCGTATATCGTTCCCTGCCCAGCTCAGAGTACCGGTCTGCCTTTATTTCTTTAATAGTGTTTTTAAAAGTTTATTTTACTTCCCTGCCGTTTATTTCGATTATTAAATATTAATTGCTCGTATTACACAGAAATCAGGAAGCTTGAACCTGGTTAAGTGTAACCTGGTGGTTAGGAAAGCTTTTGAGTTCGACGAAAATGTCTCCTTAAATGGGTTTCCCACCACACCCAACAAGGTTTTCATGCAAGAGGTATTGATTTCCCATGCTCCTTTTAATTTTTTATTTACTGCATTCCTAATTCTCAATCAGACTGCTTTTTTCCCTTCCTTTATTCTATGCACCGGAGCTCCAAAAAGATTTCTGTTTTAAGTTTGCGAGTTTGCCTTAATTCGCGTTTTTCAGGGAAGACATGTTGGCGAACCCATTGTGTTTGAGAATTGAGCTTCCGGGTTGTAGCTTTTATTGCACAGTTTCACGGTTAGCATTGCAGTTTTGATTAACTGGATAATTTTTGTTCACCTTTGGTTGCGTTTCAGGCAATTGGAGCTGAATATGGAGAAGGCTTTGAGACTTTTAGACCAGATGGACCTCTAAAGGTTGATGTGGTAAGGAATTTGGCTTATGTCATATGTATGGTTCAGTTTTTTCTCATCTGATGGTCGGATTTGGTTGTCACTTCTTATTGCAAATAGGAGTTTTTGAACGACAGATTGCAAGAAGGCATTCTTCAACGAATACGCTATGCAATGAAGCCAGATGAAGCATATGGCCTCGTTTTCTCCTGGGACAATGTGGTGGTAAATTTTCAAATTTTGGTAGTGTGTATCATGGACTTATTTGAAGATGCTGGATTTTTTTATTAAAATGCTGGGTAGAACAGAGCTGAAATTGTTATTTAGATGGAGTAAAACCAGTTAATGATGCAAATCTTTAATAGACAAGAGAGATAACTGGCGTGTAACACACCAGCGCCTGCCTGCTTTTGTGAAAGCCCCCATTATAACCGAAGTTTCAAAATGATAAGACTTTCTTCAGAGATAATTTAAAGAAAATTACAGTTGCTCAACCAACAAATCGAAATGAGATAAAAAATGTGGTTCACACATATGTGTTTCCGGTTGTCTACAATTAGACTTGAACTATAAAAGGCAGATTCTTTTCCATATTTATAATTACTCTCCAGACACAAAAACACAATTATTTCAAAAACTCAATAGATTTAATTTCCGCAGTACCTGTTCAGATGCAGCTTATGTTCAAAGGGTGGGCTTGAGATGAGCTGTAGAATTAGACATATTGGGCTCGATTCTACACTAGGAGTTCCCCTAGGTTATCTGATACAAGAATCTGGTGGTTTGAGTTGTGTATTCAGGTTTTCCTCCCTGGGTGGGCATGAATCTACACTGAAAAAAATTCCCCCAATGTAATTACATGTATAATACGTTTCAGGCAGATACTCGAGCTTTAAAGTTGAATGCTTGGAAGCAGCTTGCCTATGAATTGGGTATGTAACAGCTTTTCTTTTTGCTTTTTATTTGCCCGCCCCGCCCGGGGGGGGGGGGGGGGGG
>QEOT01006157.1:65183-82352 GCA_003123785.1 Pterocarya stenoptera
GTCCTGCAAGTTCAACCCTGTTAACCCGGGTTACGCGGCCTGCCTCGAGGGAATACGCAAAGACTTGATAGTAGCCACCGTGGCTTCTTCTCTTATCGGGTGCGTCATAATGGGCGTCTTTGCTAATCTTCCTTTGGCTTTGGCTCCGGGTATGGGTACCAATGCTTATTTCGCTTACACGGTTGTGGGGTTTCACGGGTCGGGAAGTGTCTCCTACAGAAGCGCCTTGGCTGCCATTTTTATCGAAGGTTTAATCTTCTTGGCAATTTCAGCAGTTGGGTTACGAACCAAACTTGCCAAACTCGTCCCAAGACCCGTCCGGATCAGCTCATCGGCCGGCATCGGTCTATTCTTGGCTTTTATCGGGTTACAAAACAACGAAGGAATCGGGTTGATTGGGTACAGCTCGTCAACCCTGGTGACACTGGGAGCCTGCCCGGCATCCTCTCGGGCCTCCCTCGCCCCTGTTATAACCGCAGCGAACGGGACAGTTAGTTTACTCCAGGGAGGTACCGTCTCAGGGGGAATTTACTGCCTCCGAGACACCATGGAGAGCCCAACGTTTTGGCTCGGAATCGTCGGGTTCGTAATTATTGCATATTGCCTGGTGAAAGACGTTAAAGGCGCAATGATTTACGGAATAGTATTCGTAACGGCGGTGTCGTGGTTCCGGAATACGAAGGTAACGGCGTTTCCGAATACGGAGGCGGGTGATACGGCGTACGAGTATTTCAAGAAGGTAGTGGATGTGCATGCGATAAAAGACACGGCGGGGGCATTGAGCTTTAGTAGTATCGGAAAAGGTTCCTTTTGGCAAGCTCTGGTCACGTTCTTGTACGTGGACATACTGGATACGACCGGTACGTTGTACTCGATGGCCCGGTTCGCCGGCTTCGTGGATGAAAACGGCGATTTCGAGGGGCAATATTTCGCTTTCATGTCGGACGCCACGTCAATTGTGGTGGGGTCGTTGCTAGGGACTTCACCGGTGACTGCGTTCGTAGAATCGTCGACGGGAATTCGGGAGGGAGGAAGAACGGGGCTAACGGCGCTTACGGCGGCGGGATACTTCATGTTGGCTTTTTTCATAACACCGTTACTGGCGTCGATACCAGCGTGGGCGGTGGGACCGCCGTTGATACTGGTGGGGGTGTTAATGATGAAATCGGTGGTGGAGATAGACTGGAACGATATGAGGGAGGCAATCCCAGCGTTTTTGACGATGATATTGATGCCTTTGACTTATTCAATAGCGTATGGTCTTATTGGTGGGATCGGGACTTACATTGTATTGCACCTCTGGGATTGGGGTCACGCACTTTTGGTGAGACTTGGAATGGTGAAGCCAGTCGTAGCAGTACGTGGCGGATTGGTCAATGGGACACCTCATCCTACTTCCACTTCCACTTCTCCTCCTTCTAGTCTCAAACCACTCGAGGTCTAATCTAAATTGGTGGGGACCATGTTAATTTGCTTTTGATTTTGTTTTTTACTTCTTTTGATTAAGAATATTCCACTTTTTCGTTGTTGTTCTGGTAGGGGAAAAAAAAAACAACTGGGAAGATTAGAAATATTGGATTCTTAGAGCATTATTTATTTGTTAGTGTAAATAATTATAAAATATTTCAATGCTTAGTTGTAGTTTCACGTTTCTGTCTTTTGTCATTGTTTGTGAACTGTTCGATGTACGTTATATACCCATAGTTGAATACAGTTGGAAGAAAGAGAGGCAGCTAGGTTGGTCGGCAAGTCTCAGTTTCAAACTTTTGTTTCTATTTTTGACTCTTCATTTTCATATATGGTTTTATTTATTAATAAATTGGAGTGGTCAAATGGATGATGATGATTTCCAAGTTACACACAACCATATAAATTTGTAAATTTATTCAGGAATTGCGTCCTGGATGAGTATAGCTTTGACTTTTTTTTTTTTTTGCCCTTTTTCAATCGAGTTTAGTATTTGAGTATTAAGCAAGTATGTATTATTCCTAGTTTAGTTTTTTTTTTTTTATAAGGAATATTAGATTATAGAGACTAGAAATAGGAGCGGGTTTAATTACTAAATTTACCGATCAAATCGTGTTACATCAATTATGTCTTAAAAGAAAGAAAGAAAGAAAATGAAAGAAAAAACAATTTGCAGATAGTTTTTTGTCTTCTTTATATTTTCTGCTTATTGCATATAATCAATAGTTTTAAATTAACAGTCATGCTAGCTACCGTCCAGCAATGATCGCTGGCTGTGCCGCCTAGTATAAATTTATTTATTTATTTTTTAATTTTTTAACATATTTAAATATTTTTAAAAAACATATATATCAATATGTTAAAAGTCAATTTCTCAATAATTAAGTAAAAAAATTAAATACATAAACAGTCATATTAATATTATTCTTAAATTAATAGTGGAGGAGCAGATATAGGCAGCCAGGCAAGTACAGATTCGGTGCAAGAACTGATTCCCCTAATAATTGTTTACGTGCGCACAAATTAAAATTAGCGAAAAGCACCTATCTGTGGCGTTTTATTAGTGGGGGAAATTGGGTTAACTGAGTTACAAATATATATCTCATACTTCCCACACAAAGGGAATCCGTAAAGTTTTGCGTACAGAATCGAAACATCATAACACACAAACTCTCGTACAAAGGATGATTCTTATAGTTAAGGCATATTTGGTGGCTAGCTCGTATTTGCTATGCCCATCTTTCCCCAACACCACGATTATTCTGTTTGCTAGATGATAACATAATTATGTATCGATTTGGAGACATTTATATATATATATATATAGAGAGACTAATTTTATTAATTTTTTATTGAAATTCAAATTTTATTATTTTTAATATATTAATAACTGACACTGACACGTAGAAAAATGTTTTTTTATAAAAAAAAATTAAAGCACATTTAACATTTTTCATATATATATATATAATATAGAAAATGAGTTGGCTGAGGGAATAAAGTCTTTGAACTGACGTATGAAACCAGCTGCATGTCATTTTAAAACACCATTTTTTTGTTGCTCCAAAAATAAAAAGACAATTTTTGTTGCTTTTTATTTTCAAACTGAAGCTAAACTAGATCCAACAAGTCTGCGTGGGGGCCGCCCCCCTATACGACCATCACCAGCTAAAAGTTTTGAAGATTCCATGTGCATTATTATGCAAGTTTAGGATAGCCAGCGAGTTTACTTTTCAATTGGGGCCTTAAGGCATCTATCTCAAACTTCAGTTCAATTGATTGAATTCAATTGCCGCTACCTACCAAATGCAACAGATTATTTCAAGATGACGAAGCTGCCACGATAGCTATTATCTACAGAAATTAGAGTTTTTATTTTTTTTCCCTCCACGTACGATTCCCAAATATCTTTAAAACTTTTTGTTTTGATTCATGCCGCACAGCTGGTTAGTCCCTGATAAATGGGTAATTTCCTATATCCATAGAAATTTTTCTTGGATACTTACTGGCATTAATATGATGCATTGTTTGTAGCTACACTTCATTCTTCTCGCGCCAGATATTTGCTAGGGATTATTAATGTATGTAGTGAAGAATATCACGAGCTTTCTTTGGGGAAAGTGATCATCATCATCATCATCATCTGGTGCTTGCTATCTTGTCATGTGTCGTTTATCTATGTCATGATAAATGAAACCCATTTAAATGCTGCTCCAACTTCCATCTCCCTATATGATGCCACTATATATTATTTACACCCAAGCAAACATGTTCTGTTCTAAAAAATTCTACGTACGGTCACTTTCTTTGTATGCTCAACTAATGTTATTGGTAAGGCCAATAAATTGTATTCGTCGTCATCCTACTTGCATAATAGCGTGTCTCAAGGCTGTTGTCCACGGCACTCGCACGAGAGAAAGAAAGGGTATTACACAAAGTGTAACGAGTAGGTTTTTGCCACTTAACAATTTGACATACATTAACATACAATAAAAGAAAAAAAAAATCCTTAATTAGTCTTACGAGCAAAGCCTAGTTCTTGCATTGAAGGGCAAGGTTACGGTAGACAATCTTAGGCCAACAGCCTAATATTACGACGATAGGCTACAAGGCTAAAGCCCTTCGTTCTGGGATCCTACCACAGAAATAAACCTTTCGTAGTTCGGCCTGGAACCTCTAATGCCAGAAAAGTACAGAATTTATCTTGCTGCCTTCACGACCAGATCAAAGATGCAAAACCATTTTTTTTACTTTCCTAGTTCCGTCTCAGCAGTAATGACAGTAAACATTACTAGCACACTGCACAACTCCAGCCAGCAATCCTTCTCTCTGACAAGATCACCATCCATGCAACCCTGCCAACCCATTTTTCCTACTATGTGTAAATATGTGTTTAAATAGAATAACAGAAATGACAAATCACATGGTGTGTGGTGTAGAGGATGATAAATAGAATTTTTCTTCCCACTATACTATGATGAAAGATAACAGGGAAGAATCCTCAAGTTATGCACAAAGAGAACAAGGAAGCAGACATTTCATTCCGGTCCAACATATAGACAACAACAAAATACAGATGACTTCAAATTGCACCTGAAACTCTCGAGTCTTCTGAAACTAGAATATCAGAACTATGCATCCTTGTCCTTGGTTAAACTTCGAGGAAGTCTGCTAATCACACTTTCATCCACTATTTTATAGTGCTTTGAAAATTGCCGGTGGATCATTCCGCAATACCTATCCACACGCTCTTCATACTTGCTGTACAACGCAGGAACTGTAATAAATATGATGGTTCCTGTCAACATCAAATTAGAGAGATGTTAAAGGTGAAAAAGAAAAAAGAAAAAAGTGAAGCATCAGAAGGAAGGAAGTCAGAAGCTCTCCCAAACAAAGTTTCTTTGGTGAGCTCAAGTCACAAAAAGATTGATTATGTAGTAATTGGCAGCATATTTTTTTTCGTCAAGATATGGACGGCTTATGCAAGCCATGCAAGAAGAGTCAAGTGCCCCACGTGTTTGGAAGGAAAGTATGAATTAAAAAAGTTAGAAAAAATAAGACAAGTAGAATGCAGGAACAAAGACCATAATTCTGAGACAACACTGCTCGGCACTAAATTGACAAGGCTAAAGATGAACGTCCATACCAATATAAGCGATTGTGAAGAAAGAAAAGAAGCTCCCAATGACAGACAAGAGCCACACACAAACAACCACCTGTAAAAACATCAATAGTATGTAAGAAAATTTCTTAAAATGAAACAGTTATGAACACAATGCACGGTTAGAAGCGAAGTTCTGTAGTTTCAATGGGACAGATCATACATCCCAATAACTTATTCAAATAACAGAGAGCACCATAAGGAATGCAGGGGGATGGGACCCAAGGACAGTGGTTTCCACTACCCTCCTGCAAACCATATAGTAAAATATATTGACAACAAACCTGGGTGCTTGATTGTTCTCTGAGAGCACATAAAACAAATATTCTTGCTCCCCATTTTTTGTTGGCATCATTAATCCATTTTACAGGGCACCAAGACTCATTGATAAAATTTTATTTTAAGAATAGAAGTACCTATTATCTATAAATATATTGGCCCCACTAGGACCACAACACCTCAGCTATACCACAGCAGTTTTAAATTACCATACTATTAATTTAGACTGACCTTAGAAAAAAGTCTAAAATCCTTGCCAAGCGTGATGTCATGAGCCATAAGCAGCACATTATTGATTTTAACACGAAATGATGCTGCAGCATTATTAACCATTTCCTCTGACAATACTAGCTCCGGTAATGTTTGCAATTGTCTGCTCAAAAGTAGAAACAATTCTTGTGATGAAATTGTTTCCATGCTACAATGGTAGAAAGTTGTAATCAATAGGCAGATTGAGGGTAGAAGACTCGTTACCTATCTCTGAAAACAGCATAGTTGGCATGAAGAAACAACAGTACAATTAAAATCAGCAACACATCTGAACAAATTGATAAGAACGATAATCCAGACCGCTCAAATAGGAGCCATGCAACTGTAGCAACAGCAATGATGCCTAAAGAAACATTCCGCCGCTTCCACAACAGAATATCAGCAGCTAAATGAAAAGGGAAGGGGGAGAATCAAGTATAGTCAATTGAATGAAAAGGGCAGAGGGGAGAAACAAAAGGATAAAGAAAACAATATCATGGCTAAATATTTTTTTTTCTCATATACCTATCAAAAAAAAAAAAATTCTCATATAAGTAAGGTCATAGCTAAATAACAAAAGTGAGAAGTAACCCAAAAAAGAGTTGATCTGCAAGGAATAGCATAATCCAGTAAGGGAATGCTACACAAAGCATTGACTCTCATCTCAGATCATATGTCACAACTAATGTCTAAAGTACTTTAAAGAATCTGCAAGAATGAAAATTGTACGGAAGAACTCAAGCCATTTAAAAAGGACAATCTCAGCAAGCAAATAGAAACTTTCAATCTGAGGAGAGGAAAACTTCCACCAGTACGTGATGGATAAAAAGAAAAGACCAACAACGGTTATGATTGTATAGATACATTGCATTCACTCTGCATTGTCGTTCCCATCACTCTTGGAAAGAGCACACCATGAAAATCTCTTTGAAAGGGAAATGAACGTACGAATAAATAAAAGAAGACAGTTTATGCTTCATCTAAACCTAGGTCCAAACATACAGGCAGCAATACATCCTGCAAGTCCGAAGTTTCCCACAGGAGAAACAACAACGTAGAGATGCTGAAATTTGAAGGTGTCAAGTGTAGAGAAGAAAAGGCTATTCGTGACCATGTAGTTGGCTTTTATGAGCAACTTCTAACTGAACCCGTGAGTTGGCGGCCGTCTCTTGATCGTTTGGTGTTTGAATCTATTGGACCAAGTGATGTGTTGCGGTTGGAGAGGGCCTTTGAGGAAGAGGAGGTTGTTGAAGTAGTGAGGGAAATGGCTAAGGACGAGGCACAAGGGCCGGATGGGTTCTCTATGGGGTTTTGTCCAAGATTGCTAGGACATTGTGAAGGAAGATATTATGAAGGTGTTTCAAGAACTCTTCGTGGTTGAAAAATTCGAGAAAAGCCTAAATACCACATTCCTTGCGTTGATTCTAAAGAAGGCGGGGGCAAACGAGGTACAGGAGGTGGTAAAGATATCATTCCTTGCATTGATTTCCAAAGTGTTAGCAAACCAGCTAAGTGAGGTGGTGGGGAAGATTATCACCAAGCCCCAAAACACCTTTGTAAAAGGTAGGCAAATCCTAGATTCGGTACTTATTGCTAATGAATGTCTTAACAACAGAATGAAGGGAAGCACAACAAGGATCATTTGCAAGCTAGATATGGAGAAGACGTACGATCATGTCAACTGGGATTTCCTTCTCTACCTTCTTGAGAGTGGTTTTGGAGAGAGGTGGAGAACATGGATCCGTTGGTGTATTTCAATGGCGAAATTCTTTGTTTTGATTAATGGCAGCCCAACGAGTTTCTTCCATAGTTCGCGAGGTCTAAGACAAGGCGATCAGTTGTCGCCTTTGTTGTTTATTATTGTGATGGAAGGGTTAGGTAGGATGATTTCGGCCTTGGCGCATAATGGCTTTATGGAGGGCTTCTCGGTTAAAACCCCGGATAGGGGGATCATTAACATTTCTCACTTATTGTTTGCAGATGATACTCTTGTGTTTTGCAAACCAGATCAGAGTCAAGTGCAAGCGTTGAAGGCGTTGTTGTTGTGCTTCGAAGCAGTTTCTGGGTTAAAATTGAATTTTGACAAATCCAAATTGGTGCCAAATGTACAACAACTGGCCAATACGTTGGGTTGTAAGATAGCCTCCCTCCCTTTGACGTTTCTGGGACTTCCGTTGGGGGCAGGAGCTTGGACACCCTCTTTGTGGGAGTTAGTGATTGAGAAGATAGAGAAGAGATTAGCAAGTTGGAAAAGAATGTCTTTGTCGAAAAGTGGTAGGCTCACTTTGATAAAGAGTACACTTTCTAACTTACCAACCTATTTTCTTTCATTATTTCCTATACCTACAAGTGTGACATACAGAATCGAGAAACTCCAACGCAGTTTTTTGTGGGGAGGTTTGGGAGAGGAGTTCAAATTTCACCTGATCAAGTGGAAGACAGTATGCCATCCTATATCCAACGGTGGTTTGGGCATTAGAAATGTGAGGACCTTCAATCGGGCATTACTTGGCAAGTGGTTGTGGAGATATAGTGATGAACCGGATACCTTGCGGAGAGGAGTGATTGGATGCAAATATGGCGACTCATGGGGGGGTTGGAGCACCAAAGAAGTTAGAGGTACTTATGGAGTGGGCCTATGGAAACACATTAGAAGAGGTATGGAAACACATTAGAAGAGGTTGGGGGGTTTTTCTTCGACACATTCATCTTCAGTTGGGCAATGGCTCCAGGATTAAATTCTGAAAAGATATATGGTGCTGCAATAATGCTTTACAAGACCGTTTTCCCTCACTGTTTCAAATTGCTTGTGCCAAAGAGGCTTCAATGGCAGATGTTATGGGGATGGTGGGTAAAGCTACTTTCTTCGTGTGGACAACATCATTGGGCAAGATGCTCACTACCAACAATTTGAGGAAGCGGAGGATTATCATAGTAGATTGGTGTTGTATGTGTAGGGGAGGGGGAGAGTCGGTAGATCATCTTCTATTGTATTGTGAGATCGCAAGGGCTTTATGGTATGAGGTACTTAGTAGAGTAGAGTTGGCTTGGCTTATGCCGGAGAATGTGGTGGCAGCGCTGGCCAGCTGGCCAAACATTGGAGGAATGCATTAGATCAAAGCGGTTTGGAGGATGATTCCAATGTGTGTCATGTGGTGCCAGTGGCAAGAACATAATACGCGGATGTTTGAAGACTAGGAAAGAATGTTAGAGGAACCGTTAGCATCATTTTATAGCACTCTTTGTACTTGAGCCATTGCTGTTGATTTTACGGCATGGCCCTTCATGATTTTCTTGTCCCTCTTGCTCCCTCTTAGTCAGGGCTCCCTATCATATATACTGGGCTAGGCCTATTCTTTAAGCAATATAGTTTTCTTACTTATCAAAAAAAATAAAATACATCCTGCAAGGCAAACTTTGTGATATAGCCCATGCCTATGACAAAATGTAAATGTTGGCTGCTCCTACAATATATCTATAAATAGGATATGCATTCTATCTTGCTTTATTCTGCAGTTTTCATCTTATTTACTGTCAGTTGCTTAATTTTAAATATCAAATAACTGAGTACTATAGCAAGTTACAGCAATCGACTTTTCGGATTATATAAAACTTTTAAAGAAAACACTTGCATCATCCTGAATGAAGTACCAATCAAGGACATAGGATGCACAGAACATTATGTGGAACATAGGACCCAGATCTGAGTGACGTAATACCCAATTCGTTCTTCTTTCGGGCCCAATAATACATTCAAAATTAAAAAAAAAAAACAAATGAAAGGAATCTAAGGGTCAATCTACAAGTGCCGGTATCACCTAAGTGGTGCCTTAGAATATGCAAGGGAAACTATTAAACTCGAATAAAAGAAGAGACACACTGAAGAAAGACATCAAGTTAACGGAAGATCGCATGAACAATAAGACTACTGACCAAGAAAGCCACCTCACACAACACCCCTTTATGTTACTTCATTAGAAGCAGACAATCACAAATCCCATTGACTAAACAATCAGAAAGAATACCCGCATACGGTTTAAAAATAAAAGAAACAAACCCATATGTAGAGGAAGCAAATTGAACTTGAGGAATGGAAGAAATCAAAGAGAAAAATCTTACCTTGACCTCCGCCCATACACTGGTGGACAGAGGCTTGGCGACCGAACAATCGGTAACCTGACCCTACTGAGCTACATGGCGATGTTGATGATGTACAAGCCGTGGGTTTCCTGGCATCCCCATCACCCTCCACGTTACATAAATCTTGGGAATATTCCATGAAAGCCAACACCAAGAAAACCCAGAGAAATTGAAAATTCAGCCCCCACAGGGAAAAAAGAATTCCAAATCGAAATTGGGCGAAGTTTTGATATGGGATCGTCGGGAGTCTTCGACTTCTCTGTTTCCCAGGTTCAACTTCTCTGTTTCCCAGGTACAATAAGTGTCCAGATCCTTCGGGGTGGGTAAAAATGAATGAAAAATAAAATAAAAAATAAAAAGGAAAAGAATTGAAAGTAGCTTTTGCAACGTTGGAGAGGCCTGTAATTGTAGCTACAAAATAAGTTTTATATTTTGTAAAAAAATAGGTTTTATTAATAAAGAATAATTTTTTGTTTTAAGTGGGACCTATCGTTTTACGAGTATTTATATAAAATTTATCTATTTAAAATTTATAAAAATTATGATTATTCAGATCGAAAATTTTTCGATCCAGTCCAAAATTCGAATAACTAATTTCGATTACAGATTCGGTCCTCATAAGAAAATCGGAATATACCAAATCTGGATTTCGGATTTGTACCCGAGTTTTATAAGAAAAAAATTTTTAGAACCCAGGTTTATTACCCGAGGCACTCAACTCTCTCTCTCTCTCGCAATTTGGGTATCTGTTTTTCAAAAGATATTCAGAATTTCTTATTATTTATTCACACTCTATATTTTATTTTATTTTATATCAAATATTTTTTATATAAATAGTGAATAAAAAATTTAAAATATTTAAAAATAAATAAATTCAATTTTTTTTAAATGTTAAAAAATATTAAAAAGTATGGAGTGTGGAGTGTGGGTGAATAGTAAGAAATTGTGTAGCAAAATCCTGTGATCTTTTGCAGGTTTAGCCAAGCAAAGAACTTGGCTGTTAGCTCAGTGATTTACTTTCAACGACTCCAAGACGGTTCATTTTCCACTTGCTGTGGTCTGAGATCTACAAAACTTTGAGATAATGAGAGAAGGCTTGCCTTCTATCAATTTTATTTTGTGTTTGTGTGTTTGTTTAAACCTAATATAAATGAGGAAGTAGAGCTTCTGTCTATTATATGACATGAAAAAGACTAAAATTAATGAGACCCAAATCCAAATTTTGCTTCTTCTAGTTTTGCGAATGATGAATCATGATTCATACCGAGATGAGTTTACTCATATTTTGGGTTTGATTCTCGAGTCTTTTTATGCTTTTTTTTTTTGGTGTTAGATTCATGTTTTGAAATATGCTTACCACAAAGTAATTCATACACTTTCCCAGAAATAGAGAGTTGGGGAAGAGATGCTGTTGTGTTACAGGCACGTAATAAAACAAATATTACATTATAAAGAAGGATATAAAGCAACATACATACAATTTTTACTTTATGTATTCTATGACTAGTTTTAACATGATTGGAACTGAACATGTCAATGTGATTTCTTAGAATTTTTCTCCATTGTTCTTGATTATTTGTGTCGTACCTCAGTTAATGGTACATTACAAAGTAATTTTATTTTGCTACTGGGCAATCAAAGAGATGCTTAGAATTTGAGCTCTGGGTACTTTAGGTAGGTTTCTGATTCACACAGAAGTCATCATTCAAGGAAGAACATCTTGTTTTGGATTGTTCATGTGACATGTAGATATTCTTAGATATATAAGATGGAGAGATTTATTGCCAAATGAATGAAATATATTCAGTTCATTTTTAGTAACTGGAATATTTATGCTCTGATGCACTATTTGAAATTGCAGTTTCATTTTAAGGGACATATTAGGAAGTTGATTACACATCTTGTTTGGTGTTAATCTTGAATGAAATACCTAAATTGAAGTAGTTTTATTGTTTGAGACCATCTTATCTGGTCTTTTTCTTCTTGTTAAACCCACTTCTTCTTTTTTTTTATCAGTAAAAGATAGATATTATATATATGAATGAAATAGGTATAACATTTGTACACAGAAAGTATACATAAGAACTCCTAATTACATTCTACGAACGATAAATTAAAGATAATAATTCTTTAACATTATCCCCATATAAAACAATAGTGGAGAACCAACATATTAGAGTGTGAAGAAAAAAATTTTTCAACTCGGTCATTATGCCTTCTTTATCTTTAAGCCCACTTATAAACTGCAAAGTTTTTAAAACTAGCAAATACGTTTGGGTGGGCTTGTAGTTTTTGAAATGCTAATTTCATATCTGGCAACCTGGTTCATGTTAGCTGCAGGTTATGCTTTTGGTAACTAGTCTTCTAAATACTTGCCATATCTACAATTATAATGACATTCTTTATGGAATACTTTATATTCGTTCCCCTCCCTTATGACTAGTTTGGATTTTAATAAATCTTTCCTGCATTTTCATTTCATATTCATAATTGGAATCCTTTGGCGCATTGCAGAACATGGTTGCAACAAAATTATTGGGTAGTGGCTGTTAGAGTTTTGGCTACCCTGGTCCTTGAACTGTCAATTTTTGGGGCATGGTTGATTTGAAGATCTAGACAAGGGAATGTATCATATGAACCTGTTGGTGCTGTTGTTGTAACTTATATAGTAATTTTGGGTTTTGTAATCTAATGTAGAAATACCAAACAATGTAATATGTAGTGGATTGTATTGTGTTGTATGCATTTTGCGAGATGAATATTTTATTTTATTTTATTTTTATTGTACATGCATTTAGTTAAGAAGTTAACTAGTTGTTTATAGTTTTAGTTATTTTTTACATAAATTTAGTTTTCCAGTTTGATATATTTTTATTATTATGTACAGTATTCAATGCATTAGTATTATACTTCTTGAAAAAATTAATAATATATAGGCTTTTATATATTAAAAAATTATGGTTTTCAGCATCATTTTTTTTTCTTGAAAAAACTTTAATAAAGTATAGGTTTTTATATATTTAAAAAAATTATGTTTTTCAACATTTTTTTTCTTGAAAAAACTTAAATAGAATATAGAATTTTATGTATAAAAATTATGCTTTCCAACATTCTGTTTTTTCTTTTTCTTGAAAAATAAAATTCAAAACATATAGGCTGTTTTATTAAAAAAAAAATAACATATAGATTGTTTTATAAAAAAAATAAGAAATACAATCCTGAACCTGGATGCAACCTGGGTACCATACCGCGTCATAGCCCGGATAACCCGTTCCAGATTTTCGATCGGACTTAAAATCAGAGTTCTAGCCTGGATATACCTGAGTTCTCCATCCAAAATCTGGATGAACAGTACTAATACAAATAATTTCTCTTTGTATTATGGCTTGAATTTTAAACACAATCCCTACCTCCTTGATACAAGGCTTGTGCAAGCAAGTTGTGAGATATAATGAAGCAAAGCAACTCAACATCAGTTGCTGCTATAGTTGTGCAATTCTCGTTATCTTGTAGAGAAAGATTTAGAGCAATAGCATTGATTTCTCTATTTGTATTTTTAAAATCACATATTTTAAAAATTAATTTTGTATATCAAGAAAAACTCTCACGAACTAAATAATATTATTTTTATTTATTTTTTCTTAAAATTATTATTTTTTATATATTTTACAATTAGCACCATGTATTCAAAAATACAAATTTCATATATCTAAATATTATTAATTTCATATATCAAAATGACTAATTTATCAATAAATATTAATATATATTAAAAAATATTTTGTATCATCAACTTAATACAAATTTCATATATCAAAATCATCTTAATACAAATTCCACAAAGTTGATTTTAATGGATAGGAGAGAGAAAAACATTAAAAATAATGTTGAAGAGTGAATAGTGCATCTTTAAACTTGAAGAAGCACTATTTATAATTATGTAAAAATTTAGAGATGCATAAGTCAATGTAGATGAATTTAAAAACATATTATGTAAATACGAAGATGAAGATAAAGATAAATAAACTATTTTAGTGCTCAAGAGCAAACAAGGGTAGAACATAAGTACGCGGTAACACATAGATACTTGTAAGGGAGGTTAGTTTGAAGGCCCAACCAAGCCTTACGACCCTCTGCTAAAAGGAGTCAATGAGCCCTTAATAGGGTATTTGGTTCATGACCCGTGCATGAATTAACTACCTAAAGGATAAAGTGGATGGTCGGGACAAAAGGGACTCTCCGCCTAACACCGCCTCAATGACAGACTATTCTTGGGAACCTGTCAAGGTAGGTGGTCGAGAAATATGGAGAATCCGTGACCTCCTGATAGCAGGCATGAAAAGACTTAACAAGGAACGTCTACATGGTAAAGTGAGTCAGGAAGCCACACCACATTAATAATACCACTACCTGGACTCCACGTTGCATTAATGATGTTGTTCCAAAAGCCACGCTGCATTAAAAGATTCTAACAAATGAACAGTAAAAAATGACATAAGTCCCTCAAAGTCAGGGACGAGCAGTCTTCACTCGAAACCTAGTATAAAAGTCAATCCTATGTACAAAGATATATTGACTTTAGTATTGGAGACTCCCGAGCCAATACCAAGACCTCAATTATCCGTGTGTGCTTAAAGTGTGCAGGTGATAGCTTGAAAACTTGAGTTTCTGAAACTCAGTTTAAAAGTATGTGAAACAAGACGTTAACAATGTTTTTCTCTATTTTTATGTATTGATTGTTTAAAAATATAATAAATTTTATAATTTAATCTCACAATGAGTGGTAAGTGAGCCATATTCAAACTGCTACATATCTATACATTTTTTTTTTTTTCAATTTTCAGAGAGGCGTGGGAATTTCAAGACAGTTTTGGACTAATTATCGTCCTCCTCTATTCAAATTTCAAAGCTAGCTAGTTTAGAACAAGAAAAATGCAATAAATATTGTCTAGTCGTGAAATACCAATTTGCAAATCAAACTATATCAAAATCATCATTTAAGTGACTTTTCTTTGGTTTATTCAATATTACTAATCTTGGTCCTAAATCGCACATTATAATTATTTTTATTAATATTATATTCATTTGCTAATGTAAATACGCTTGCCTAAAGACCAGAGAGATATAAATAAAGAAAAGAAAAAAAATTTCCGACCAAATTTGATCAAACAAAAGCCTTCCTTTTCATCACCTTTGTTTCTTAACACACCCACCAGATCTAGCGCTCTTAAACTTCTGTCCAGCACCCGCTAGTTGCAAGGTTAGCTGCCTCTTGTTTTTTCATTTTTGTGTGTTTTTGGAGGGTCGCCAGTGTGAAATCTGAGGGGGTTTGTGATCGGTTTTACCAAATAAGAAAGAAAAGAAAGGGAGAGTAAAACGAAAAAGAAAAAAGATGGGAGAGGGTGAGCGGTTTCAGCTGGGAACGGTTGGGGCGTTGACTCTGTCAGTAGTTTCATCAGTGTCCATAGTGATCTGCAACAAGGCTTTGATCAGCTCATTGGGTTTCCATTTCGGTATGTTTACAATTTACGACCACTTCATCTGCTTCAAGTTTTGCTCAAACATACTACCATGCCTTTTTTGTTGGGTAGGGGCTGGGGGCTCGTGTAATGCTTTTAATTCTTTGCCAAGTGACAACCTGTATTTTGATTGTTATTGATGATGTGGTTAAGGCTCTAAGTGGCGCGATGAGGTTGGCGAGCCATAAACCGTTTACGTATTGACAGAAGGGACCGATTTAAATTGTTGCAAATTAGGACCTAAACTACCTAAAATGGATAATCTGAAAATCAAGCCAAGTGCCTAAGTACACTTGTTACTGGCCAGAGTAGGGGCATTTAGTCGTGGCATGTAAATTGGATTTTGTTTTTTGTTAACCCTCTTTGTGTTGGTAAATCAAGGGCCTTTTAGAATTATAATTAATTACTGATGATTTTTTGGTGACTGAGATTTAATCTTCGATTTTCCATTTGCTGTTTTCGATTTCAATGTAAGATGAAATGGGCAGATTCAATTTCTGAGCGATTGTCCGGTACCCTGTCTAATGTATTACATGTATTTAAAGTGTCAATCCTGGGAGAGAATCACTTTGGTCTCTGGCATCCCACTGAATAGATCAACCCATGTTGAAGTACATGTTTAGCATATTTCACGTAGTTTGTGTGTGCTATATCTCATTTTTTATTTAAATGATGCGCATACTCTTCATAACATAATAAGGATCTTTAAACTATATGAATCGTCGCATCGAGAACCGTCAAGCATCTATGATGGTAAAGATGTGATTATCCTATGAAGGATATGTGGGGTTCATGAATTGATTTCCATAATTTATTGTCAAACTAAGATTTGATAGATCAGGTCGTCATTTGACAGATCAGATCATCATTGCAATCTTGAGCAATTTGTTCCTTTGGATGATACCTCCTCTCCCAATGAGTTAAAGATATTACGTTGCTTGTCCACTTGATGCCTGCATCAGGCTAAAGGTGCAGTGTTATGGGCCGGCAATGACTTGCGAATGCCTTTAATGACAACATTAGCCTTTAGCACTTCCATCTGACATGTGCAACCTGTGTATAAAGCCCACAGATAGATTGCCCTTTCCAGAAAAGATGTATTTTTCAGGAAGATTTAGTCCGATTCTGATGAAATTATTACAGTTGTGATGACGATGATGATTTAATTTGTTAGACCTACTATTAAGGTGCAGTAAGATCTTGTATCCTTGCATACTTGCACAGCTACAACTTTGACAAGCTGGCATCTTCTAGTCACCTTTTCTTCTCTTCATGTGGCTTTAAAGATGAAACTGTTCGAGCACAAACCGTTCGATCAAAAAGCTGTTTTGGGCTTTGGCATTCTAAATGGGATCTCCATTGGACTTTTGAATTTGAGCCTGGGTTTCAATTCTGTTGGATTTTATCAGGTACTTCTGTTATTTTTTAAACTACTTTGGCTTTTGATCTATACATCCTGTGTTATTTCAATGTTTTTCTCAAAATTAACATTCTGAAGGATCTACTTTGTTTTCCAATCCAGATGACCAAGCTGGCAATCATCCCTTGTACTGTACTTTTGGAGACCCTTTTCCTTGGGAAGAGATTCAGGTTTGTCTTGAGAACCGTTTACCCTCCTACGACCAAGATGCTTACATACTACTGTGTGCACAACTTATCTAAAATAATTATAAGCTATCAAGAAGTTTGTACCACATAAGACACAAGACACAAAGGAATCATCTTCCAAGCCGCGCTCACTTGAGAACGACCATGAAGCCCATTCCAACACGCAAGAATGTCAACCACTCTCAAAGGCATCAATCACCCAAGCCAAGCCTAATCTACAAAAGAAAAGATGCCATCCCACAAAGC
>QEOT01006157.1:86161-141729 GCA_003123785.1 Pterocarya stenoptera
GCAAGTTTGCAAAGTGATGTAAGCTCCTCTGCTACCTGCATTTGGCCATAAACAGAATTAGGTAATAAACATGTGAGCACACTTGGAACAAGGCTTGCAAAACATAACTGCTTGTAAGATGTTTGTTCAAAATTGATATACCATAATGCTGAGTAGAACTGATTAACTGCACGGTGTTTGTCAATTTTGCCTGCCGGTGGGATAAACACGCTTTTCCCTGTTTTGAAAGAATTAGGGTTTTCTTGACTTCTCCCGATACACCCACTTGAGATTAGATATTCTTACCAGAACTCTCTTCTTTTACTATTATTGCCGGAAATACCCTTCCATGGGTCAACATATTTGAGGTCCTGCCACAAACTACGTAATACACGTCATGAATATCTATGGAAAAATTGGTTCCCTTTTATGAATGGAGAAGGACAACGCTATGCACGTGGTAGGCAGTTGCATAAGCGGACAAATGTGGGTAGTTGGAATTTACTTATTGACCTCGAAATTTGTGGCAATACAATCACGTGCCAAACGCATCCTAGCGAAGCTTTTGGTGGGGGTGAAATTGTGTTTTTGCTTCATCTGTTTGGGAAAGATATCCCATCTATATCTGCCAACCTGGTCATGAGTAAGTGCTTGGAATTGTTTCCATTAATTGTTCTAAATTTTCTTTGTATAATTGCATCTCCTTCATTGATGCTTTCCCTCTTTGTCAACCTGCAGTTTTCCAATTATAACTTGCAAAAGTAGTAATTTTCGTTGGTATAGGTGAATAGATATACAGGCTGTGAATCTTTACTATTTATTAGTTTGATCATGGAATTAAACCCATTGGTCTGGATGGTGGATCTCTCATATGTTTTCAGACATTCCACTGGCGGTATAAATCATCACATGTCATTTAGTTTGGACCTTGGTGGATTTTCATAATACATTTTTTGTTTGGTTTTTGATGTATTTGGTGCCGCGAATCATTTTTTTAGTAAGCTTCAAAGTTTTAATTAGCGATGGATTACTTATTAAGAAAAGTAGAGGATTCAAGGAGGCTTTGATATGAGTGCTTTGTGCCTACTTTCTCGCGTACTTGGGCTATGCCTGTTGTGCTTTTTTTATATAATCTTCAGTTTCGTATTAAAATATGAGTCCTTCATGCTTGTTTAGATAAGTTTGATTCCATTGGTAATTAAGAGGAGAAAATCGAAGTTGCTTTTCGGCGAGCAAAAAGAACATTGTCAAAGGAATTGTGGGGGCTTAAATTTGAGAAGTTTCATTCAAGTTGGCTGGCTTTTAGTTGAAATGACATTGGCGCATCAGTTGAATCTGCCAGATTAGGTCTTTGGTCATCTGATTGTAACTAAACTTATCATTTTCATTTTCTATGTGCTCTGTGCAAATTGAATCCCGAAACCAAAAGGTGGAGTTGCTCCCTCTAAGCAGGATGCCCTCCCCTGCTGGCTTTGCAACTACCTTAATTTTACCTCAATTTCCAGCAAAAGCATAGCGGGGACCTGTAAAGAAAAACATTTAGCTTAGAAAAGCTAGATGCTTTTCCTTAGAAATAAAACTTTCTAGGAGGCACACATTGATCATTATAGCAGATTCTGGTGGTACCTAGAGGAGAGGGGCATCCCTTGCTGTTAGTTGGAGAAGTTCAGGTTTCTCATCTCTGGAAGCGCCTCTATGTCCATTAGTTAGTTCAGCATGATTAAGATTAATTTGATGGTGCAAATTGACAGGTTTTGGATTTTGCATAATGCATAGTGTCATTTTCAGGTAAATATTTGTGTGCGTGGGTTCATTCTCTATGATGCTAAGCAAGAAGTCACCGTCTAGCCCTGTTGGCAATTATATATAAATGTCTTTCACGGTTACTCAAATTTTCTGTTAAACTGAAATTACAAGCCATGCTCATTGTCTCTCGACGCATTAGTGTATTTGCCCATGTGCCATCCCGCCTTTTCCTTGTATAGAAAATACGTTATCACAAGTTAACATTAATGTAAACAACTTTGAAGGCAGTATAACTATAGCTTCGGCGCAAAATTGTAGTTTCTGTCGAGATGAAAGGAGGAAAAAAAAAAACGTTACGAACAGGAATAATTCTACAAACAGATGATGAACTTGGAAGTGGTGCCTTGATCTGCGGCTGACATACAATAATTTCATAATTTTCATTAGCAAATTACGTCCTTTTTCTGCCTTTCGTCTATCGTCTCTGTCATTTTTATCTACATTGTTTGAAAGGATATCATGCTACACTGATGGAGTCGGTTGAAGTGCTAAATGTCAAAGAGATAGCTACTCAGGCAGAGCAAAGAGGGGAATGACAGATATGCCCAACTTGATGCTGGGGGCGGAGTAGACATTTAGAGAATGAAAAGTGAAAAAAAAGGTGGGTGGGATCGACATAATGGGCTCTAGCTTGTTTCTGTATTATATATTCTATGGTCCATTGTAATCATGCATACACTGCACATGTTTTGTGATGGGTAACTAGTTCCATTTAAAAGAAGCTTTCATGTTTTCGAATCACTATTGTCGCCTGCCATGCTGAATCACAATTTGTCTTGGCATCCTGTATAGACAAGAAACGTTAGGAGTATTTAGGAGAAAGGGATTGATTGAAGGTGACGTTTGTTTTTGTGGGGGCGGAGGGACACCACCTGGGCAGATTTAATTAGCAGTTGCAAGGAGATGTCATATTTACTCTATTTAATTAGTGAATAGAATGCTGTTATTCATTTTAGATTTTTATTAATTTTTTTTTAAAAAAAATTCTCAATCGAAGAATAAAATAAAATAGTTAAGACCTGAAGATGGGGCTTGCTTGAAAACAAGCATATGCATGCTTTTGGGTTGAAATTGAAGGTTCAGGGCACAAGAGAGAGAATTTTGTAGATGGGAGTGGAATTGCTATATCCTATCCTATCGATTCCATTGGGCAGACTGAGTATTGGGTTCCTTTGAAATTATAAAATTTAGAGATGGTGCAGCCCAACGAGCATTGCCATAGCTGGAGCCTGGACATTTATAATAGACTAGAAAGGAAATTGATGGATAAAAATGTTGAAGTTTACTCTAACGTTCAGAGGTGCAATTAAAATATACAAAAGAGCGATTGCCTGTTGCTCAGCTGTTTCGGATATGAGAAATGATATTTTCAGTGGAGTGTGTAAGTGTTGTACAATTTTTTTAAAAAAATAAATAAATACGGGACTCACATAAAAAAAATTAATTTTTTAATAATAATACTCTAGCCATAAATGGATTATATAAAAGTAATCTTATAAATTGATGTGACATGATATTGTTCGTCAGATTGTAAATTTAATTTTATTATAAAATAGATCTAATAGACTATATGAAATCACGTCACTTTGCGAGATTACTTTTGTATAATCTCTTTTACTGCATTAGTACTCTATATGGATATATATATATATATTTATATGCAAGTAATGGTTTTTGGTGCAAGGCTTACTGGGGACTCAAAAAAAAAAAAATACTTGAGATTGCCCTCAATAGTTGGGAAGTCCAAATACATAGCATTGGGAAGGAGAAAGAAAAGAGTATGGAAGAAAGTGCACAACTGAAAAAACAAATTTCTTAACCAAGCAGGAAATGAGATTCTCATAAAAGCTGTCATCCAAGCTATCACTACCTATGCTATGAGTGCATTCAAGGTACCTAAGCAGTTAAGTAAAGAAATCTAAGATATAATGTCAAGGTTTTGGTTGGATCATATGGAACAAGACAAGAAGATACAATGGAAGAAATGAGGTCAGTTGGGTAGATCAAAGGCTGTAGGAGGTTTGTGTTTCAAAAATATAGAAAGCTTTAATCAAGCTTTGTAGGCAAAACAGTGTTGGAGGTTACTAACAAATCCTTCATCTTTGGTAGC
Source organism: Pterocarya stenoptera (assembly GCA_003123785.1). NCBI lineage: Eukaryota > Viridiplantae > Streptophyta > Magnoliopsida > Fagales > Juglandaceae > Pterocarya > Pterocarya stenoptera. The sequence continues at coordinate 90,057 of QEOT01006157.1, forward strand.
TAGAATTATGATGGAGAAATACTATAAATGAAGCACTGTTATGGAAGCAAAACTAGGAATAAACCCTTCACAAATATGGAGAAGTGTATGGGGTGCTAGAAATTTACTCGAGGAAGGACTAAGGTGGAGAGTTGGAAATGGTCATCGGATCAACATATGGGGAGATAGGTGGCTACCTATACATAGCACTTTTGAGGGTGCAATCGCCAATGAAAGTACTTAACAAGGAGGCCAAAGTGAAGGAGCTACTAGATAGTGACAACAGAAGCTGGAAGAATGATTTAATTTATGAGATTTTTGATGAAAGGGAGGTAGGTATCATTTGTAGTCTTCCATTCAGTAGCCTGGAATTAGAGGATAAACTAATATGGGGTCATACGAAAAATGATATCTTCTCTGTGAAGAGTGCATACCACTTGGAAGTTCAGAATAAAAAGTGAAGAAAGAGGTGTTGCACCAGGTAGAAAGGGGGATAGTGTAGTTTGGGAGAAAATATGGGCTCTAAATGTGCCTAATGGGGTCAAAGTTTTCATTTGGAAGGTAGTGAATGATGCTCTACCAACCAAACATAAATTGTTCATGAGGCACATAATAGACAGTGCTATATGTCCTATCTGCAAGACCATTGAGGAAACTATATGGAGTTGTGCAACTTCTATTGATGTATGGGCTGAACCTCTAAGTCCAATTCATAAATGGTCCAATAGTGAGGATAATTTCTTTGATATTTGGGGTAATTTGGTAACAAAGTTGAAACAACAAGAAGTGGAGGAGGTTGTTGTTATTCTCAGAAGAGTTTGGCAAAGAAGAAACAAACTTATATTTGAATAGAAGTTTGAGAGCCTAAGAACCTTAATCACTACAGCACATAACGAGTTGGAAGATTTTAAAAATGCACAGACTGCTTTGATTAAACACCCATCTTCAACTGGAAGGGTAGATCGAGCTGTTAAGTGGATCAAGCCTGCTGTAAGTGTCTATAAGGCAAATTGGGATGTTGCATTGGATGAAAGAAATAAGAAAATGAGATATGGATAAGGGTGTGCATTCAGACTAGATTTTTTTTTTTCTGGTCTAGTCCGGAACCCAGAAGTCTTGGTGAATCCAGAGAGTTACCTGCCTGGATAATACCTGGGCGGGTAGAATAATATTCTCCCGCTCAGATTCGGTTACGAATACTAGGTATTAACCCGGTTATCCGTATCCGATTTTATTTTAAAAAAAAGTCTTTTGACATTAGACTTTTGCATTCGGATTAAGTCCTTTAATTACGCGTCTAGATTCCACCTTCCAAAATACTCTTATTACTTTCTCTCTCTCTGAAACCCTAGCATTCCTGTTGTTTATCCATCTCTGCCGATGACTAGCAGAGTTTGCCATCTGCTACTTTCAGTATGTTCCTCTCCCTTTCTATATCTATCTCTCTCTCTTTCTCTCTCTCTCTCTCACACTCGCTACTCTTTCTAGCTAGGGTTTTGTCCACCATCATGTGTTTCAATGCATGGAGTTGGGCCCATGGTCGACCTCTGAGGCACTTTGGTGTAGGTTCTTTCTTCTTATTCTTTTTCCCTTCATTTGGTTTGGATTTGGGTTTGTGGTTTGGTTTCGATTTGGGTTGTGTTTATGTTTATGCCACAGGAAAATATATCTTCATCTCGATTGAGGCAAGATTAAGCCAAATAAAGCAAAAATTTCGACCCAAAAGTTGTATCTCCACTTAGATGATAATAATCATGAGAACAATGGTGTATATTTATGTTTTTCCCTATTGGAAGAAACATTTGGAGCATTGTTGATTCCGAAGTACTCAAGAATAGAAGAGGGAAGTTTGGGGATCTCGAAAGGCATACTAGCTTAGAGACACCGGGTCAACTCAGGCTAGTTTTCTTGCCCCATATCCCATGAATCCCATCCTTCTTCCTCACTAGTAGTTGGGTTTTATTAGATTTAATGCATCTGCAATTTTTCTGCCCCCCATTATTTAAATATTTGGTCCCTACGGTTCTGGATCTAGTGTGATTTCAAGATTTAGGGTTTCAATTGCTATCTTGTAGCCTACAAAAAACCATGCTTGTAGGCCAAAATATAGAAGGGAGTTGGTCCCATTTTTGGCACTTTTTCTTTCACTATATACTCTGCTACCTTAGAAACTTGTTCATAGTTATGCAAAATCTAGTGACAGTTGCTTTAGGTCTTAAAAAAAAGAGAAATAATAATTGCAGTCGTGAGTATGCAAACGCTGCACAATCACTTTGAAAAAAATAAATAAATACGAGACTCACATAAAAAAAATTAATTTTTTAATACTGAGTCTCACTCTTTTTCAAAACCACTGCACAACACTTTCGCACTCCATGATTGTATGTAGCATTACTCTATAAAAAACAAATACTCAATGATGTAGCATTAAAAAGAAATGATAGTTGTAGTCATGAGTATGCAAGCGCTGCGTAATCACTTTGAAAAAAGTAAATAAATACGAGACTCATATGAAAAAAAATTAATTTTTTAATAATAGATCCCACTTTTTTTCAAAACGACTGCACAGCACTTGCGTATTCCATGATTATATGTAGCATTACTCTATAAAAAACAAATACTCAATGATGGTCAATAATATTTTCAGTTTAATGTACAAATCCCTAGGTTTTTTCACCTTTTATTTCGTTTTTATTTTTGGTTTTTAAGATTTTCGCTTCTTCAACGACAATAATAAATTAAGAAAAGGTGGGGGGAATCTATGAAAAATGGCATTATCAGGTTGGCATGGTGTTCCCAATTAAAATTGTAAGAGATTCGTTTGGAGTTTTATGTTAATTAATTGATGTGGGATTATGAGTTGGTGTAGTAGTAGTTTCTGGTTTTGTTTTGTTTTTTATGAATTCTCTTTGTTTAGGAGTCCTCTTTCCAGACACAAGAGTTTCATGGATATTTGAAGATGGTTGTATTCATGGATATAAATCATTGTGATGAGAAACTCATAGATTTGTTCATTGTAAAATTGTTGTTTTGCATTGTGATGTAAACAATGTAATACGTAGTATATTGTGTGTTGATGTCTATTATTATTATTTTTTTTTATAATTTAATGGGCAATAAAAAGTTAAAAAAAAATAGATATAAAGATATTCATTATGTAAAAAAATAATAAACATAAAGGCATATATATATAAAACCTTTTGAAAGTGTAAAAAAAAAAAAAAAAAAAAGAAAAAAAATCCATGTTTATTGAAGAATATTAAAAAAAAAAAAATCGGAATTTATTGAAGAATTTATTAAAAAAGCACAAAAAATCTGAATAATAAATCCAGGTATCCGCCCGTTTTTAAATATCCGGATTTGAAGAAAAAAATCCTAGAAATGGAATCATTGTAAGGGACTGGCATTTGCGGCTGTGTCCAAGTGAGGATGCAGTTTCAGCACCTTCTGCAGCAGAAGGAAAAGCATTATGGCGAGCTATGGTCTTTTGTGCTGAAATTGGTTTACATGCTGTAATGTAAGAGGGGGATGCAAAAGCAGTAATTGATGCAGTAAAAAACCCTGAGGAAAATTGGTCTGAGCATGGACAGATCATTGAGGATATTAAAAGCATCAAGAGGAAGATACAGCAGGTCTCTTAGATTTTGAGTAATGAACAAGGCAGCTCATCTTCAAATATTACTCTGATGTAAACGTTTTTGAGTAATGAATGAAGACCTGAATGCTTATTTTCAAAAAAAAAAAAAAAAGAGTGATGAGTTTTTAGGTTTTTATAAATCAATGTCACAATTTTAGATTCTTGTAACTTGATAGGTAAATTTTAAAAAACTCAATCAGGCGATCACCGTATTAATATGTCGGGTGTCCATAACATGAACTAATTGAAAATTGACACGTGACATGCTCGTGTGTAAACAAAATTAGTGAAAAATAACATCAACATTAAATTCGTATTAAACAAATTTTAAAGTGGCGAGATTTGTAGGTACTGAAATCGAATACGTGTAAGTTAAACATGACCGAAAACAATTTTTTAAGAAAAATAATATTGACTAAACCCACTACTCGTCGGTCGGCCCCTATCTCTCACTCCCCTATATTCGTTCTCGCATACTACACTTCCCCAATACATCCAGACCTACCTTCCCCTCATCTCCCATGGCTCTCCGATCCCTATTGACCAGAAAAACCACCCTAGGTCTAGGCCTTCGCGGCCTTCAGACCTTCTCTCTTCCCGATCTTCCCTACGATTATGGTGCCCTCGAACCCGCCATCAGCGGCGAGATCATGCAGCTCCACCATCACAAGCACCACCAGGCTTACATTACCAACTACAACAAGGCTCTCGAACAGCTCGAGGGGGCTCTGGCCAAGGGCGACACCACCTCCATAGTCAAATTGCAGAGCGCCATCAAGTTCAATGGCGGAGGTCCTTTTCCTTCTCTCTTATTTATTTGAGTACGACTTGGACATTCATTATTATGTCTTTGTTATTTTTTATCCACTTCAATATACGTCCAAGTGGAATTTCTTTTCTCCATGATGCGTTTCGGATTGCATGTTTATGTTTTTTTTTTTTGTACGATACATTTGGCTGATTTAAACAATTTGATTATATTTCGAAGTTTGTATGTTGGATTTTAGTACTCTTATGTCCTTTTGTGAAAATTGGGTCAAGTTCATGAATTACGCAGAAACTTGAAATTGATCAAAATTTAATCAGTTTGTGAAAGTGGTAATGGAGTTTGATATGGGATGGGTAGAATTCGTGATTTTGTAATATTGTGCATCACATTACCATGGTTGCTGATGGTTTTTGATGTGACTTTGCTGCAAGTAATTAACAGCCAGAGATCTTTCCGGGGGATGTTTTTATGGCATCATTCTGTTTTTTTTTTTTTAATCTAAAGAAATGTTAATCAAATTTGTAATTGAAGGAGTTCCACTGCTACATACCCATCCTTGTTTCTAGTCATTTAAATGGCACATTCCTCCTGTAGATTTTTAACCTAAGAAATTTATATGTTCTCAAAACTACCCAAGCATGAGCAGTTAATCTAATTTGTTGTTCTTTTCTGGTTGTCATTCTGTATATTATCATCTTTCTTTGTAACTAACCTGAAGAACAAAAAATAATCATCTTTGTTGTTAAGTTCATTTAACATAGTCAAAATATTTTTCTTACAGGCCATATCAACCACTCGATTTTCTGGAAGAATCTCACTCCCATGCGTGTAAGTTTATATTCTTTAGGTCCCTTTGAAATTCTTTTTTGTTCTAATTGATTTTTCTTTAAGAAACTTCGTTTACCCAGTGCCTTAAACATGACAGGAAGGGGGTGGTGAGCCCCCACACACTTCCCTAGGTTGGGCTATCGACACTAATTTTGGTTCGCTGGAGGCGCTTGTGCAAAAAATCAATTCAGAAGGTGCTGCTTTACAGGGCTCTGGATGGGTGGTAGGTTTTGCAGCTTGTGAACTTCCCAACATCCATTTTGTGTCCCTGATCATTGGCTGGTTTTTTTAATCCATACTCATTTTATGTTTTTTCTGTATGTTTCTTTTCACTTGTGTCTGTCTTTCAGTGGTTTGGTCTGGACAAGGAGTCAAAGAAGCTTGTGGTTGAAACCACTGCAAATCAGGTATAATTTAGAATATCCAATCAGAAGGTCATACAGCAATAATCATCAGTGTTTCCAATTTTCTCTTTGATTAAACATAATTTTAGCTATGTTCTTGCTGAATTTGTAATCCATACTGCATCAAATTCGTGGTCACTTGATGATACTGCTGTCCTCTTTGTGTGGCAATGGCTTTTGCTCATTATACTTATAAAAAAATGGCTTTGACTCATTATAATTTAGGAGTTACGTTTAAGGTGGTCAGGGTTTTGAGTTCAATCTGATTCTGTTTGTTGCACAGAACAGTTGGCTTTTAAACTTTGTTACTGTCTTGTTTTGGGTTTGATCTTATGCTGGATATGTGCTTCTATGTAAACCCTCATTTTTATGAGCTCTGCAATTATGAAGAATTAAAAATAAATAAAAAGATTTAAAGTTGGTGGTCAACATGCTTCTGTGCATGGTTTTTTACTCTCTGTAATATACTTCTGGTAAAACGTGTCTGATTATCCAAACATGCAGACAAAAACTGGATTCTTATGTTAAAACTCTTCTCTGATTCTGAGTTCTTTTTTTTTTCAGGACCCACTGGTAACTAAAGGGCAACATTTAGTTCCATTGCTTGGTATAGATGTTTGGGAGCATGCGTACTACTTGCAGGTAATTTAGTGTACTTTAGATTGCTAATGATGCTTCAAAGGTGGTTGCTTGATGTTTGAAACTTGCAACTGTTAAGTTTTGTAGAGATTTTTTATTTGTAAGTAGGATTTGTGGAGATTTACTCCCCTTTCTACACGTTGGCCTGGATTATGCACAAGCACAGGGTTTGTAATGGCACATGATAATTTTTTCCTTCCACGGTCATCTCCAGTCTTTTCCACTTTGGGCTTTTTTAAGTTGTTAGAAAAGTGGCATATAGGATTCGTTTGCAGGAAACCTTCTTCTATGATTACTGGGCCTCTAGGTATTGAATATTCCTTACATCATGTTGTCAGAGTAGATGAGGTTAAGAGGAGGTGCACATGAGGTTGCCTTGTTTAATATAACAAATACGTTATTGAAAGACTACTTGATTTCTATTCTAGCATTTGTAAATTTTGTTTTTGTGTTGACTAGAGAGAGAGAGAGAGTAAATTTTTCTCTCTGTACACTTTTTGCGTTTTTGTGGTTTCTGCTATTAGAGTTGGTTTTCAATAGCGTTTTTTCATGCTGGTGATTAGTGTGTAGTCTAGTTTGGTGTGAAGGTTAGAGTGGTGATTACAGGGTTAGTGTTATTGGTGGGTTTCGATGGGAACACGTAGAGATGTTTTTATTGAACGGAAGTTATTTGCGTTTACAAAGGAGAATGGAAGGTGGTGGAGAATCACTGAGAGTAGTCGTCGTGTGATGAAATTCATATCTTTGGATCATGAAGCTCTGGGTTGGTTGGGCTTTACAGTGAAAGAATGTGCTGTGTCTTGGGGCTTTTCTGAGTTTTATAGAACTCGTAGAACTGGGAATGCTGTGTTAATGGTGCAGAGGGGAGGCAACCACAATGGCAGCTTCTTCTCTATTTCGGAGTTTGGGCATAATAAGAGGAGAGGTATGATAGTAGTACTGGAAGGGAGGAAGGGAGAGGGGTGGAGGAACTTCATTGAAGCTGTAAAGGGGTTGGCTTCTTCTTCTTCCTCTGTTTCGAGTCTGAAAAACAGAGGGGATGTTGTTCCATGGTATTCTCAGGCAGGGAAGCCGAAGGGGAGTAAGGGTGATGGTGGTGCTCCATCATCCACGGTAGAGGGAACAAGGTCGTACAGGGAGGTGTTGCAGAAGGTACTGCCTGCAGTGGAGCCAGTCGCGCCCGTCACAGAGATCGTGCGTAGGAGTGGGGGAGATGGCAGTCTGCTGTTGGGGTTAAATGAGGAAAATCTATTAAGGGTGTTGGCTAATATGGAGGAAAAAGTCGGGGTGTTGTTGGATGATATTCTCTGCGTTAAACGGTGCGTTAAGGGCAAGGAAACTATGGACCTGGGCTTGACTCAGAGGGTGATGGGCCATGACTTCGGTTTCTCAGAAGGTGATGGGCTCGACCCAGAAGGTGATGGGTTCTCAGAAGGTGACGGGTCATGGACTTCCATAGGTTTGGAAGGCCTCGACTCAGACGCAGGGCCTGTCTCAGATGCGGACCGATATTTCGGTCCAGGCAGAGCGCGATCCTCCGGCGGCCCCGATAACTATTATGCCAGACCTCATACTGGCACAGAAACCTTCGATGGTCATAGTCGATCCTCACGGTGAGGTTTTACCTATTTAGGTCCATCCATGCGTCGGTCACACAAGCACAAAAACTTCCGGACCTCACACGGAACTTACAATAAGTGTTTTGCTGGACCTCATACCAGCATAGAAACTTACGTCGGTCACAGTCGATCCTCACAGTGAGGTTGTACAGTCATTACATGTCGGCATAAAGGAGGTTGAGGTGGTAAAGGATCCAGTCGAGGATGGATGTTCGAGTATTGATCTCCAGTCGTCGTCGAGTGGGCTGTCAATGGTACAGAATTAGTCGTGTATCATGGTTGGAGGGTTAGATGTGCTTCTTAGGCAGTCGGACACGACAGGGTGTGGTTTGTCACTTCAGGGGCCTTCGTTTTTACCACTGGAGTTGGTGGTTGACGTGAATAAGTTTTGGAATGAAGAGGAATTGAATTCATTAGGTGCTTTACCAGTGGGGAATCAATTAAATTTGGTTGAATCCAGTAGAGAACCAGATTTAACTTGTGGTTCAGAAATGTCTTTATTTGCCTCTGGTGAGGAGGGGGCTGTGCTGACTCCTCTATGTACAATACCTCCCAGTTTTAATTATGGGAGTTATCCATCAAATTGGGTTTCCAAGAAGGTAGAGGAGATTCAAGATATTATTGGGATTTCTTTTGGGGGTTATGAAGAACAATTCAAGGCCCTTCTCATAGCACTCAAAGCTAGCCATTCAAAATCAGCTTCAAAACAGGATAGGGAACTTAGAAGGCTTACGTGTTCCATTAACTATGATGTGAAGAAAGGGAGTGGCGGAAGGGATAGATCGAAAGGGAGGGGCAAGCTATTGTTCTTATGAAGCCCAATATTTTATCATGGAATGTACGGGGGCTCAATGATCGCAATAAACGCCTTCTTATCAAATCGTTATTGCGGATGTGGAAGTGTGATGTGGTATGTTTTCAAGAAACAAAGATGCAATTCATTGATAGAAGAATTGTGCAAAGTTTATGGGCGTGCTCGTATGTGGGTTGGACTTATTTGGCTTCGTTGGGAGCTTCAGGTGGAGTTTTACTAATGTGGGATAAAAGAGTAGTTGAGATGGTTGAGGAGTGTATTGGAGATTTCTCGGTTGCAACCTTATTTAAGAATGTAATTGATGGTTGGGAATGGGCATTTGCAAGTTCCTATGGTCCTAATGTGGATAGGGACAGGAGAAGGCTGTGGGAGCAGTTGGCGGGCTTATATTCACTATAGGAAGTGCCATGGTGTGTGGGGGGCGATTTTAACACTACGCGGTTTCCTAGTGAACGATCTGGGCAGTATCATAATTCTTTGGCCATGGAGAAATTTTCTGAATTTATTTTTGATCTGCAGCTCATGGATCCCCCCTGGTAGGGGGAGAGTACACTTGGTCAAACGGGCGGGTTTGGTCGAGATTGGATAGATTCCTTGTCTCTCCTGCGTGGGAAGCCCACTATCCGGAAGTAAGTCAGAAACGGTTAGCTCGAGTCAGCTCAGATCACTTCCCTATCATTTTAGATTGTGGAGGTATTCACAAAGGTCACCGGTATTTCAAGTTTGAGAACATGTGGCTATCAGCGGATGGTTTTGTTGAGATGGTGAGTGCCTGGTGGTCTTCTTATCAATTCATTGGTACTCCAAGTTTCATTTTTGCAGGCAAGTTAAAGGCGCTGAAACAAAACCTGAAAAAGTAGAACTTGGAAGTTTTTGGTCATATTGACAATCAGAAGTCTACATTGATTGAGGAGTTGCAAGAGCTAGAGGATAAAGAATTATTGGGAGATACGTCGGAGGAGGTCACATTGAGGAAGGGCATGGTTATGGCAAACTTGGAAAGGGTTTGTTGTCAGAGGAGATTGCATGGCGTCAAAAATCTAGAGCCCTTTGGTTGAAAGAAGATGATAGGTGCACAAAGTACTTTTACAAAGTGGCTAATTCACATCAGCGCAATAATGCTATCGAGTCGCTTCAATCAGGCTCTCAAGTGATTTCTTCACCCCCTGAGTTAGAAAACCATATAGTTCACTACTATGAGACCATTTTTTTAGAATCGGCTTCTTGGAGGCCAAAGCTTGATGCCTTGCCTTGTGAGGCAATTGACTCGCAGAGTGCCAGTGTTTTGGAAAGACCTTTTGCTGAAGAAGAGATTTACAAGGTCATCTCTGGTATGGGTAAGGATAAAGCGCCAGGTCCGGATGGTTTTTCAATGGGTTTCTTTCAAACTTGTTGGGACATTGTGAAAGGAGATTTAATGCAGGTTTTTAGTGAATTTCATTCTTATCAAAAATTTGAGAAATCCTTTAATGCGACTTTTATTGCTCTCATTCCGAAGAAACACGGAGCTTCAACTATTGAGGACTTTCGCCCAATAAGTGTGGTTAGTAGCGTGTATAAGACTATTGCAAAAGTCCTTGCTAACCGACTTAGCTCGGTTTTGGAGCAAATTATTTCCAAGTCTCAAAATGCATTTATTCGGGGGAGACATTCTAGATTCGGTACTCATTGCAAATGAGTGCTTGGATCACAGACTTCGGGAGGGAGGTCCAGGTGTTCTTTGTAAGCTTGACATGGAAAAGGCGTATGATCATGTGAACTGGGAATTCCTCTTATACTTGCTTGAGAGGTTTGGCTTTGGGGTTAGGCGGATTGCATGGATGCATCATTGTATTTCAACCACCTGGTTCTCAGTACTAGTCAATGGCACACCTGCTGGTTTTTTTGATAGTTCGCGGGGATTGCGGCAGGGAGATCCTTTATCTCCACTTTTATTTGTTATAGTGATGGAGGCTCTAAGCAGGATGATGTAGGCTGCTGTTTTTTTTTGGGGGGGGGGGTTTAACTGGTTTCTAGGTGGGCAATGGCTCGGTGGCCCCATTATCATCTCACACCTCCTTTTTGCAGATGATACTTTAATCTTTTGTGAAGCGGATAATAGCCAGATCCAAACTCTATGAGTTTTGTTACTTTGCTTCGAAGCAGTGTCAGGGCTTAAGGTGAACCTTCGCAAGTCTGAGATGATTCCTGTGGGTATGGTTTCTAATATCCTTAGTTTAGCAAGGCTTTTGGAATGCAAGGTGTCTTCGTTCCCAATGAAATATCTGGGCCTTCCGTTGGGAGCTACATTTAAGAGTAGAACCATTTGGGATGGGGTAGTGGAGAAGATAGAGAAAGGTTGGCTGGTTGGAAACGGGTGTATTTATCAAAAGGGGGTCGCCTCACTCTTATTAAGGGTACTCTCATTAATCTTCCCATGTATTTTTTATCTTTGTTCCCTATGCCTGTAGGGGTAGTGAACAGGATGGAGAAACTTTTTGGGGCGTTCTTAAGCAGAGGCATGGGGGAAGAGAAGAAATTTCATCTGGTTAGATGAAAAACAGTTTGTGATTCAGTTGTAAATGGGGGGTTGGGAGTGTGTAATTTGAGAATTTTTAATAAAGCTCTATTGGGAAAATGGTTTTGGAGATATCATTTGGAGGGGGGATGATTGTGGAAGAAAATTATTGATGCTAAATATAGTACCGATAGGAGCAGTTGGTATTCTAACGAATTAAGAGTACTCTCACTAATCTTCCCATGTATTTTTTATCTTTGTTCCCTATGCCTGTAGGGGTAGTGAACAGGATGGAGAAACTTTTTGGGGCGTTCTTATGCGGAGGCATGGGGGAGGAGAAGAAATTTCATCTGGTTAGATGAAAAACAGTTTGTGATTCAGTTGTGAATGGGGGGTTGGGAGTGTGTAATTTGAGAATTTTTAATAAAGCTCTATTGGGAAAATGGTTTTGGAGATATCATTTGGAGGGGGGATGATTGTGGAAGAAAATTATTGATGCTAAATATAGTACCGATAGGAGCAGTTGGTATTCTAACGAATTAAGAGTACTCTCACTAATCTTCCCATGTATTTTTTATCTTTGTTCCCTATGCCTGTAGGGGTAGTGAACAGGATGGAGAAACTTTTTGGGGCGTTCTTATGCGGAGGCATGGGGGAGGAGAAGAAATTTCATCTGGTTAGATGAAAAACAGTTTGTGATTCAGTTGTGAATGGGGGGTTGGGAGTGTGTAATTTGAGAATTTTTAATAAAGCTCTATTGGGAAAATGGCTTTGGAGATATCATTTGGAGGGGGGATGATTGTGGAAGAAAATTATTGATGCTAAATATAGTACCGCTAGGAGCAGTTGGTATTCTAACGTAGTGAGAGGGGGGTATGGTGTGGGTTTATGGAAGTTTATGTTTTAGGAAGGGGTGACCATGTTTTGCAAATCAAATTTGTTTTGTAGTTGGTGAAGGCAATCATACCAGTTTTTGGAGAGACGTGTGGTGTGGAGATCAAGCTTTGAAAAGGGTTTTTCCGGCTCTATATCATGTTGCAATTAATAAGGAGGCATTAGTGGCGGATGTGCGGGTATTCTCTTATGGTTCGTATCAGTGGAATATCCTTTTTAATAGGGATTTTCATGATTGGGAATTATCTATTGTTGCTGATTTTTTCAACACACTATATTCCACAAGGACTCCTGTTGTACAGAGAGATAGATTGAAGTGGAGGTCCAATAATCACAAAATATGTACAGTGAAAGCGTATTATAACATCTTGACATCCAAAAATCATTCTCCATTTCCCTGGAAGAATATTTGGAGGACTCGGGTGCCCTCTAAAGTACTTTTTTTTGTTTGGAGTGCCGCCCTTGGGAAGATCTTGACCACGGATAACTTGAGGAAGAGAGAGTGTATAGTGATGGATTGGTGTTGCATGTGTAAAAAAATGGGAGAATCTGTGGACCATCTCTTACTACACTGTGAGGTAATAAGGGCGTTGTGGATGAGATATTTCAAAGGATTGATGTTGCTTGGGTTATGCCTATGAGGGTGGTGGAGTTACTAGGTTATTGGAGAAAATTGCAAGGCTGTCCTCGAGTGGCAGCAGCGTGGAAAATGATTCCGTTATACATCATGTAGTGTATTTGGACGGAAAGGAATGCGCGATGTTTTGAAGATAAGGAACGCACTTTGGTAGAGTTGAAGAAATTTTTGTTCCACACTTTATTGTCTTGGCTTTCCGCTATTGTTTTGCATGGGGGCAATGTTCATGATTTCTTGTCTTTAATTTATAGCTCTTAGAATGTTCTTAGGTTTGGATACGTCCTGTGTACATGGGCTAGGCCTATTTCATTCATATATATATATAATATTTATCTCTTACTTATAAAAAAAAATTTGTTTTTGTTTTCTGTTTTCTTATTAGTAAACTTCCTTATGAAGTGTCCAGTGGAGCATCATCCCCCAGTTGGGGAATGGCAAAATTTACCCTGATTTTATTCTTCTTTAGCAATCATATGACATTTTCTTTTCGTTTCTTTTCTTTTTCATGTTGCAGTACAAGAATGTCAGACCAGATTATCTAAAGAACATATGGAAAGTTATTAATTGGAAGTATGCCAGCGAAGTTTATGATAAAGAATCCAAGTGAGGTGAATGGGCTTCCAGAGAAATGTCTTTGAGTTGGCCTGGTTAGTGGAATAAATGTAATGTTGCAACTGTGAGGGACGGACCCTTATTTCTCTTGGGGGTGTTTGATTACCTGTGCATTTCATGTATGAAAATCGAATTGAGTTTGAGCTATATGCTCTTTGTAGCTTTATGCTTAATCCAAAAGATTGAAATTTGCGTTGTAACGTTTTTACCCAATTTTTCATTTGTTTGGAATTGCATGGCTTAACTAGCAACCAAGTTCGATTATATATCATGCCAGAAGGATTGAGGTTACTCTCTCAATGTAATGGTCTACTTAATTAAAAAAATGTTATTCTAAACTTCATGGGAATAAGTAATTTATTTAAATAACTATTACTCAAATTTAAACGATCACATATATTTCTTTTTATTAAGAAAAAAAGATGTTATAACATACTTTCTAGTGTGTTTATGTAACTTATAGGTAACTGCATATAGCGCAAATAGGCTTTGTTTTTCTTCAAGTGATACGTGCTAGTAGTGAATTTGTTATTGTCCATTGTATTGTTACTTAAAAATAAATAAATAAATTAGAGTAATACTATACACCACACTGTCATCTCACAATGTAAGATGTGACATATAGTTATTAAAAAATGCTAGCCAAAAGCCCTTTTTAATGAAACACACCGCACACCCTCCATGTCATCATATATGAAATGTCGATTTTACCCACTTAAAACTCTTTGTTTCTTCTTCTTTCTTTTTTCAACATCTCTTTCAAACTGCTTAGAGACCCTTGTTTGAATTCACAACCCTCCTCAACTCATCTCATCTCATCTTCGTCATTACAACTCTTCTAAATTCTCACACAAAATATAATAATTTTTTTTTTTAAATCTCAAAAGAATCTTCCCAAATTTCCACACCAAAACAATCTCACTTTTTCAAATCTCAAAAAAATCTTTCCTAATTCTCATACAAAAAATAATAAAAATCAACTTTTTCAAATATTAAAATAATAATAATATTAAAAAATAATATTCATAAAATATCTTATTCTACCATTCACAAACCATCTCAACTCTCCTCTCAATTCAAACAGCCTTGTTTCGAAGACCAGAGAGCTAGGCTTTGTTGATCGCATTTCTGCACTAGGGCTCTTGCTCTCAAATCTGATTTGCTTAAGAGTTTTGACTTTCAAATCTTCACTAGGGCTCACGACGGGAACCAGCTCTCTCTTGAGCTGCTCAAAGTCTTTTGAAACTTCACATATATTCTCCGTGATTCTGGTTTGTGAAAAAATTCTTTGGTTTTATAGTTGATGACGAATTCTCTGGTTTGTAAATTTTATAGTTTGTATAGGGTTTTCCATTCTGAAATGTGAATTTTGTGGTGATGTTGAAATGGAGTCGTGATGCTATGGTTTTGTGGTGATGTTGAAATTCATGTTGTAATGGTGAATTTTCTAGTTCGAACTATCCTTAAAGAAAGCCTAGCAAGAAAAACACATTTCGTCCATTTTCAGACCTAACTTTGTTGATATGTGATGAGAGCATGAATGACTTTTCAAATTGCTAGAACATCTTGAATGATATTACCTTAACATTCAGATAATGTGTACGAGAAAGGAGCTTATGGGAGAGAAATTGTAGAAAGGAAGAAGGGCAAACAAGGCTTTCGAAAAGAAACTATTTTTGGAGAGTTCTGTACGAGAAAGGAGGGAGAATTTGGAACTTATTTTTCTTTTAGTTTTTTAAAATTCAAATTAGTTGTTTCGTGCAGTGTGCTCCACTTAAGGGGCAAGGGCTTCTCAGTAGCGTTGCTATTCTAAATAAAGGATCAAGGGTAATAACCATGAGCAGTGCTACAAAAAAAAAAAACGCTTTAAGTGAAGCACACTGCATGAAACAACTAACTTGAATTAAAAAAATCTGCTCCAAATTTTCTCTCCTTTCTCGTACTGGACCCCTCAAAATCGTTTTTCTTCGAAAGCCTTCTTCGCCCTTGTTCCTTTCTATAGTCTCTCTCCCAGAAGTCCATTTCTTGTACACACTATATGAATGTTAAGTAGTATCATTCAAGATGTTCTAGCAATTTGAAAAGCCATTCATGCTCTCATCATATATCAACAAAGTTGGGTCTGAAAAGGGAAGAAACGTGTTTTGCTTTCCAGGATTTCTTTAAGGACAGTTCAAACCAGAAAATCCACTATTACAACATGAATTTCAACGTCACCATAATATCAGAGCATCACCATAGTGACCACGACATTTCAGCATCACCACAAAATTCACATTTCAAGATGCAAAGCCCCATACAAACCCGAAAATTTACAAACCAAAGAATTCACCATTAACTACAAAACCATAGAATTTTTTCACAAACCAGGAGTACAGAGAATATATGTGAAATTTCGAAAGTCTCTAAGCAACTTGAGAGAAAGCTGGTTCCCGTCTAGAGCCCTAGTGAAGATTCGAAAGTCAAAACTCTAAGCAGCTCAAATTCAAGAGCAAGAGCTGTAGTGCATAAATGCGATAAACAAATCCTAATCCTCTGGTCTTCGAAGCCTCTAACTCTCTAAGCAGCTAGAGAGAAGGTGAAAACAGAAAATAAAGGAATTTTAAGTAAGGATAAAATCGACATTTCACATATAATGACATGGGGTGTGCGTTGTGCTTCGTTAAAAGGAGTTCTGCTAGATTTTTGTATTTAGAAACCAGAATTAATCTTTGCATCATCCTACACACTATACACCATAACTTTTTTTATTTTTTTTATTTGTTTTTCTTATTAAATGTGTATTATATGGATGATGAATAAAAAAATATAAATGTTTCAAGAAGACTAGAATAAAAAAAAATTGAAAAAAAATTAAAAAAAATAAAAAATAATTTGGTGTGTGGTGTGTAGGTTGATGTATAGCAATTCTCTTAGAAACCAAGGGGAGGAAAGTACAAAGAAAAAAGAAAAACTCTTGGGAGCAGCCTCTGAAACACACATTACGTGGTTATTAAAATTGACACATTTACCCCTAAGCAAATTGGCAAAGTCCCATGAAGCCCCCTTCCCCCGAATTCGAAAGGTTGAAAACACTCTATTGCTAGATTCTTTTCCTCTGGATGTGAGAGAGAACACTTGAAGAGAGAGAAGTGGAGACGTTATGAGGCAGAGAGTGAGAGCTTGATGAGAGAGAAAACTTGAGTGAGAGAGGTCGGTTTGATGAGAGAGAAAGCTTGAGAGAGAGAACTTAAGGAAAGAGAGGTCGAAGAGAGAGAAATTTCGAGGAGTGAGAGAGGTTGAAAAGAGAGAAATGATGTGAGAGAGTGGTTGGGGAGAGAGAAAGCTTGATGAGAGAGAGCTTGAGAAGTGAGAGAGATCGAAGAGAGAGAAAACTTGATAAGAGAGAAATGATGAGAGAGAGAGCTTGAGGAGTGAGAGAGGTTGAAGAGAGATGATGAGAGAGAGAGCTTTAGGAGAGAGATCTAGTCGAGAGAGAAGGTGATGAAGAGATCTGGCATTTCAAAGAAATAAAAAATAAAAGTGTGTGTTGTATGCATGTAAACAGTTGCGGATCTCTATCCAATCTCAAGAAAAAAAGCTACTTAGCTGCCGGTTCGTGAGACTTACACAGCACACCTGATGTGTACCAACCAGGTTTAATCCTAATCACGGTTCAGTTCATTGAGTTCCCGAATGGCCGTCTTAGCTTTCATCTCTCTCCTCTCTTCCCTCATAACAAATCCCGTCTGTTATAGTTACTTCTCATTCCCGTGTTAGTTTTCAATTTTTATCTTCAACCTCCTTCACAATATTTTCATACATATCCTGAGCCCTTTCAACCCAAACCCCTTCCTCCACTCTTATTTCTAATCACATCCGAAAGGTAAAAAAAAAATCTCAGAACGTCGAAGCTTTACTCGGATCATCATCTTCAGCGTGCTTTTCTTGGATCCCACGCAACACCATGATACCAATTGCTTTTCTCGGAGGTAGTCTCTTTCTTCTCTACGTTCTTCTCTGTGATCATCATTTTTTTTTCAAGTCTGTATCAATAGCGTCGAAGTTAGTGTGAGAGAGAGAGAGAGAGAGAGAGAGAGAGAGGTGAAGCAAAGTAGGGAGAAATCTATCGTTTATCTACAGATAGTGGTTTGTCAAATTTGTTGTATGGAGGTTGTTTTGTGCTAACTTTTGCTGGAATTTTGAGTATATTTTTTGTGCCCATCAACTGTTTGATGGAATTCTTGAACTAAAAGGAAAAATGTGTGTCCAAAAATTGCAGTCTGTGTGTGCCCATCAACAGCATTGAAGCCCTCATTTTGAAGTTTCAATATTTTTTTCCCATTTCTTTTTGTTGGTTTTGGAATGATCTCTGTATTATTTCACAAATATATTTTTTGGGATGTGTATATTATGATGAGATTAAACTCTAGATGTGTTTAGGGGCAGAGGATGAGATTGATTTCTTGCCATGATCCCATTTTATTAAACGACTTCTCCTTCCACTAATCACACTAGTCCCAGAAAAATAATCCATTGCTATTTGATATTAAATGCCCTTTGAAACTGCATGGTTTTTTAACATGAGTAGGAGATTGATTTTGTGTTTTTCTTTTTTGTTAGGGTTTTGGAATATGATATGTAGATGGGATGTGAATGGAGTTGTCCATCACCAATTCTGGAACTCCCCTATGTGCTACTTTGTACCGATAGGCTAAGATAGCAATTATACTTGTTTATGGTACTTCCCTGTCTTCAACCTTATGAAACCCATAATTAGTAATAATCAGGAACTTGGGATGATGGGCACAATGCTTGAACAAGTTTGTGATTTTGGCAACTCAAGTTTGTGAGTGGTATATTCTTTTAGTAAGAATTCTTTTTTTTTGATAAGTTCTCTTAGTAAGAATTCTTATAAAAAAAAAATATTCTCTTAGTAAGAATAACCATCATATATGCCTAGATTATTATCCATCACTTCAAGTAGGCAACTAATCACATAAGCAGCCAAGTTTTATGAATAAGTTGGCATAAGACCCATAATTTCATGAATTTGACAGGCCAAAGATGCAAATGCTGTGGATGGATAAGAAATAAAATACCAGATAAATATTATTTTTTTGCATAGGATCCATCATTGTTTGTATCTAATTAACATGCTTGGATGCTGAAACTTTACGCTCCCAGTACATATATTTATTTTCAAAACGATATCATGCTTCCTTTAATGCTAGTTTCATGTTGTTTCTTTTATATGAATTTATGAATTGGGGTAGAAATCCCAGGAGGGAACTTTTTTCCTGACCAAATTATAACACGGTAAGGCAATTACTATATTTTTTTTTTGGCTGTGTTTCTCAATTTCTGTATAACATGGTAAAGCTACTTTCTCATGTGAAATGTTCGTACTGTGTGCAGGGAGATGCGACATTTGAATTTTTTAAGTTGGGCGGATATACTTAATTTGATAGAGGAGAACATTCAAAGAAGAGAGAATGTAGTTCTGAAGATGGAGGAGGACTGTGGAGGATATAAATGCACGAATATTATTGTATTTGTATTGGATTGTATCAATTGTAATAGTTTATGCATGGTTCAAATAAACTATAGGGCACATGTAAATAGGTGGATATTTTTTTTTTCTCGTATGAATAAATTGTAAACTATGGAGGCTATGAAAAGTTTGCTATTACTTTTTCTGAATTTACTTGGCAATATACATTTTGACTCCATTTTTAAAGTTTCATTTGAGCTTATCTAAGACATTCTTCATAACATTTTGGATTAATCTATTATATACATAGGATGATAATTGGAACAAAAAGCTATATACATCAATCTATACCCTATATATAGATTTTTTTTTTCCAATCTATTATACACACAAGATGATACATGAACAAAAATCTGCACAAGCATGCACATACAATAATCAACTGAAATTACATTGAACTATGATTGATTTCATATACAAATTCACATGATAAACATTATAACAAGTACTTCTAGTTCCTGATTTTAAATCAAAATCTATACATCTTCAATTTTTTTTGTCTCCAACCACCAAAATACACAAAATTCATACACAATGGGACAAAAAACCATCCACACTCATACACCTGGACACAATCCACAACATTTAGCCATATTATCCGCACAAGCTGCCAATATTTAGCCATGCTATACACAACTGGCCATAAACAGCATATACAAAATCTAGCCATGTTTATCCACACAAGCTGCCAATATTTATGTCCACAAAAAATTTTGCACATGTTTGAAAAGCAGCATGTACACAAGCTCCCAAAAAATAATTCTCAAGTCCAGTCACATGCTAGATGCTGCAAAAAAATCTTCTCAAGCCTCTGTCTAGTCAGACGATGCTGCGAAGAAATATTGGCAAGTCTAGTCAATAATAGTACACACTAATAAGTGACCAGAATACTAATAAGTAAAAGTTTCATACATTATCTTAATTAGGCAACTCCATGGAATTACAACGCATCAATATGGTCACACACCTGAAACAACACAAATAATATTCAATATCACGTGCATAATAACTTTCAAAAATGAAGGTAGAAACAATTACAAATAAGGAAAACCTCACACCTCCTCATTTCCTTTTCTGCAAGTCTAAAATCACACAAAAAAAGACGTATATTAGAAAGGAATATATACAATAAAATCCAAGCGGCATGAAAGGTACCTGTTTCTTCTTCCTTTTCGTTGCTCCTTTCTCCACATTCGAAACCTTTCTTTTCGTTGGGGGTCTCCCTTTTCCCCGAACAATGTGGGGACTTAATATTTTTTTTGCCCTTGTTTGTGACAACATTTGCTTTGTCCTTGGTTGAACCAGATTTTGATTCAAGTGTTAAACTTTCAAAGTTTTTCTCAAAGTCATCTAAAACGTGTAGGAATGCATCGACATAGTAATCACTTAGAGATACACGAGTCACTAATTTCAAGCATCTCTTCACCATAACCTCCTACCTCTGTGCGTCTGCATTGTTCCGCAAGTCATCATAACTACTTTTTATCAATGTATATCTCCTCTTAATGTCTTTCCTCCATCGATCCAATATATATTTTTTGGGTATCAATGTAATGTTCTTCATATACATACCCTAAATGCATGCCTACAGAGAATGCCCCTTGTCTCAAACAACTAACACATGCATTTAATGTCGCACTCCTTTTTATTATTGTAAACTGAGTATTTAAATGTTTTAACATGGTCATCGACAGAAACTTGATCTACAGCATCGAATGTTGATATACATCCCTGCGTACTGACGTGGGTGCAAATACACATAATCATCCCCAACACCTCTTTTTGGACCTCCTTAAACTTAGCATTTGTATACACTGTTTGAAATTGTTTCTCAATGTCAGATGGGGATACACATGGGATCATTTGGTTAAGAAAATTGAAATCAGCTATCGCCTAAACCTCCACCTTCTTTCTGAGAGCATTGTCAAATTGATCGACGAATTCCTTCAAAATCGTACCAGAATGCACAAACCCATCCAAAAAATCATTCATGCTTTCAGAACGTTGTGTCGTGCTCATACCAGCCAAAAATACACTCTTCAAATAAATCGGTACCCAAAAGGGCCTCTCCTCGTATAACCCTTGCAGCCATGCATTATTCTGAAGATTGTACTTATGAAGTAGTTGCCCCCACTTGTCCTCAAATTCAGTGTATGTCTGTAAATCATATAATGCATTATGAATGCTAGACTTCAACCCTGAGTTGAATTGGGAGTGGGATCCTAATTTCTCTGGCAATTTTCGCATGATATGCCAGAGACAATATCTATGACGACTGTCTGGAAATACAGTGGCTATAGCATTCTTTATTGCCCGATCTTGGTCGGTTATGATGGCTTTGGGCAACCGACCATTCATGGGCTTTAGCCATGCTCGAAACAACCATTCAAATGTACTTATGTCATCGTTGGAAATCAAGCCAGCCCCTAACATGATTGACTGTCCATGATGGTTTACACCAATAAATGGAGCAAAAGGCATACCATATGTCATGTCGAATGTGATAACATCTCCGAAATACTCATATGACGCTCGACTTCATGCGTCAACCCAGAAAAAATTTTGTAATCTTCCCTCATTGTCGACATCCATGACACTAACGAAACCATCATTCATTTTCCTCATTATTTCAAAATATTCACCAAGTGTTTGGCCACTCCATTTACCTAACCGTAAGTGTTTGGCTTTATCAATACGACAATCTTTTTCTTAAAAGTCAAGATTCTCAAACCGCCCCCCTGGCGTCCTGAACCAGTGCCCTAAAGTTCTTGTTCATTCGAATACCTGCCCTGTCATTCAAATCGAACATCCTTTGGTTGTATTCGTCCAAACACTTGTGACTTGTGAGATCTAAAAAATCTAGACTTCTTTGAACTGACTGTACTATGATTGTGAGTATTCTCAATAATTGTCAAAACTCATACCCCATTCGCAAGTTTAGCATTTACCTTAGCATTACAGCCTGTTTTAGTTGTGGGTCGTGGCCTGGAGACATTACTATGGCCAGGCACATACTTGCCGGCACACGCACACCCAATTGTCACATATGTCGCACTCCCATCTACGTCTCTATTTGTCCTAAACGTCTTCACACCAAAACCTGCTTGCTTGACATATCGTATGTAATATGTTATAAGCTCTTTCTCATTGGTAAACTCCATACCACATCTCAGTACTTCAACTCGTTCATCATCATCTAAGACTTTCTTACTCTCCTCAACCTCCGTCTCATTAATTACCTCAGATGAAGGTTCTGAAAATGAAAAAGTATGATTTTTATATAATACAAACAAAATAATGTTAACGCACACTAATCAAAATGTCATACCGTTATCATTTCAAAATCAACACTATTAGGCATAGTTGATGACTCACTTGTGCGTTGGGAGGTCTTTTCAGTCGAATGCTGTAAGCAGGCACGGTGTTAGAAAGACTGAAATGGAATATTTTTAAAAATAAAATATATCAACCTGGCCAGTTTTTTTAAATCTTCTCAATTCCTCCAGATTACGAAAGAGAGGGTATGACATTCTTGGTCGAAGAAGTGGCATCGAGAGATGCTGGCATTAGGCACATTATTAAAAAGCCTAAAAAATCTTTAAAAAATAAATAAAAAGAACATGTACCTGGCTACCCTCTTGAAATCTTCTCAACTCCTCCAGATTACTCAACGAAGGATATGGCATAGTCAGTCCAGCAGTTGGCATATATGGATGCTACAAGTTTTTACAGTGTTAGAATGCCTCAAATACACATACGAAAAAAAAAAAAAAAAAAAGAACATGTACCTAGCTAGTCTCTTGAAATCTTTTTAACTCATCTAGATTACTCAAATGAGGGTATGACATCGTGGGATGCTACAATTAGACCTTGTGTTAGAAAGTCTCAAATGCATATACGAAAAATTGAAAAAAAAAAATTTTTAAAAGACATCTACCTGGCCAGTCTCTTGAAACCTTCTCAACTCCTCCGAATTACTCAATGGAGGGTATGGCATAGTCGGTCCAACAGGTGGCATCGATAGATGCTACAATTAGGCCTTGTGTTAGAAAGCATCAAATTCACATACGAAATTTTAAAAAATAATAATAAAAGAAGGCATTTACCTAGCTGCTTCAATGATACGGATATGGATTTGAATATGTATTTTGTGTCATAAAAAAATGTCAGGGGCAGTATGGATTTACCGGACCATGATAGCCCTATAATACAACAATAAAAAATACGTTAATTAAATAGAAATACTGGGCATTCCGAGATATCAAATGAACAATGTGTACCATACTTGGGTCGGTGAAATAGATGTAGAAGGCTTGAATCGCCTATCATCTTCCTATTCGCCCATCATGCATTACAATTAAGAATGACACATACACAAATTCAAGATCTCTTAATTGTAAGGAGCATGTGAGATATATGGATACGAAATAAGACCAAGATGATTTCTTACCCGAAAGATAAAATATTTAAGATGAAAAACATTAAATTTGTCTAATTTTTTTCTAGTTCTAGATATATAACAAAATCATCATTGCCTGCATTTGTGTAGAATGAGTTAAATCCAAATGTAGGACTATTTATATAAATAAGTGCAAAAACACAATTTTGTTAAAAAAATTGTTATTCAATCTTTATTACTTAAAATTTATTATCCAAGTTTTATATATTTATTTTCTCTCCCTGTTGCTAAAACATAGATATCCTTTCACGACTTAATAAAAACCGAATATTCATTCATTAAAGTCTAAAGATATCATTTTAATGTAATAGAGAAAAAAATAAACGTAGAACAAGAGAGTCAACTATGGAGAAACATTTCAAAAATCTAGAACCTCTCCCCACTCTAAAAGAACAACTATCAATCCTAATGTTCCAAAATAACATCTCATGACACAAAAAAACCTCATAAGCTTCAATTGTGGAGAAACATTTCAAACTTCGATATTCAAAATAACAACATCAACACTCATAACTACCCCAACCTTCAATATGTACCAAACTTAAAATTAAAATTTGTAGAAACAGAAAAGAAGTCTTAGTTTTCACAATGACTTGTTGGGAATCCTAAATAAGACATAAAGATCTCAACTTTACCCATTGAGCACCATTACAAATGCAAAGGAAGCCATTGAAAGAGAGCTTAAAGCAAATACATTATCTTTGGGGGCATAGTTTTCAGAAAATAACAAATATTTGAAGAAAAAGCTAATCAAAATAAATTTACATTGAGAGAGAGAAAGTTGGGCAACACAATCTGAGGTCGATCTTGGTCAATCTGTAGAAAATGAAAGATCTGAACAGGTTGTCAACGGTGACAAAGCTTTCGTCGACAGTTAAGATCAGAGAACACAAAAGAGTATGTCGACACGGTGGAGTAGTGCTGGTGCGCCGAAAAGGGGAGGGGGGCTAGAGAAGATTTTTAATGGCGGGGGGGTTTTTTTTTTTTTTTTNCAAGCAGAACAAAAAGCACATTTTATTATTTAGAAAAAATAAAAATAAATAAAAAAATAAAAATTCCCACCTAAGGTGTAGGCAGCCGTATAAGAACTCAAATACAAATACGAGAAAAAGTGGAGTTCCTTACTCTGCTTGGTTGGGCGGGTCGTGGTTCATACCAATATAAAAGGGCATTCACTTTTCTGTCCGTAGACGCAGTCCCCAGCAGCCTCCAGCGGCTTAAACCCTAGCAACCATGGTTGGATAGATCTTTATATATATATATATAAACAAGTAAAAGTAAAACTTCATTAAAAGAAAAAGGCATAGCCCATGGTCGGATAGATCTTATCAAATAGAATCTCAAATCTTCGTTGTTTCTACTCCTTTCGTCGTAATCTTCTAGTTTTATTTTTGTAGACTTTCAAGCGCAGGAATGGTGGACGCAACAAGCACGGCCGTGGCCACGTCAAGTTTATTCGCTGCTCCAACTGCGGTAAATGCTGCCCTAAGGTATTGATGTAAACTACATACCTAAGTCAATTTATATGAATGTATTTCTATGCATTCAAATCCGCTTATAGAAATTTTTTATGCTTTTCATCTGTGGAATTACCTGTGCAATTTTAATAATACATGTATTTTTTTTATGTTTTTATGATAGAGATTTAAATCGTTGATATGCGTGTAATTGTGCTTATGTGAAGAAAGTGTCAAGAGTAAAAGAACAAATTGTGTATGTTTGCAATGAGTCGGTATTTTTCATATTGATCATAAGCACAAACTTCTTTGAAATTATGATTTTTGCTGTGTATCATCTTCTCCGATCTTTGTGTTTTCTTTCTATTCTTCCAAATCTGCTTAAAATATATACGTGCAACTGGTGCATGTATATTTATGCGTGCCATTTGTGGTTCTGCGTAGGTTCCGTTTGGTTACTGAACTCAATTAAGTTAAGTTGAGTTCAGTCTAATTTTAAACTAAGTTTAACATCCAAATACTCAACTTTCAAATTACTAAACTCATCTCATCTCAAAACCTTCTTACACGTGAGACCCACAACATTTTTTAACTTAAAACGTCTTTATAAGTATGAGTTACAACATTTTTCAATTTTTCATAAAAAGTACTAAACTCATCTTAACATCCAAATACATTTTAAACTCAATTTAGATGGATCCCACATAACTCATTTCACTACTCAACTCACTATTATTCAGAAAGAACTCAACTCAGCTGAGTTCAGCTCAACATTCAAGTGCAGCCTAAGTCTGCTGTTTCAAGTGATTGGAATTACAAATACTTGTATGATTGCGAATTGTATATATGACTTAAAGTATAGATCTTACTTATACTTTGGGTTATGTTGGAAAATGCAAACAAGGACAAGGCAATCAAGAGGTTCCTCGTGCGGAACATTGTTGAGCAAGCTGCAGTTAGAGATGTTCAAGAAGCCTGTGTCTACGATCGTAATATACTTTTTCTTGCATTAATTTCTTCTCTTTCTTTAGCCTTTATATGACTGCTGAAATGTACATTTTGTATGCAGAATATGTTCTTCCCAAGCTGTATGCAAAGATGCTGTATTGTGTTTCATGTGCGATTCACTCTCACGTTATGAGGGTCCGCTCTCGCACAAATAGAAGGAACCGTGAACCACCACAGCGCTTCATCAGGCGCAGGGTATGCTTTTGCATTACATGATGCAGTTTTGTGATCGTTTTAATTTTTGCATATGGCTTACTGAAAAAAATAAAATAAAATAAAAATAAAAATAAAAATAAAAATCTGCCTATGGCTCTGCTTGCTTATGGACGATCTTATCAATTCTAACAATGATATTCTAATTAAAAATGCATTTTTCCGTTGATTTTAGTTTTTACCTTGTGTGGTTCGAGATTTGAGAATGAACTTGCAAAATTTGCAAATGTAATCTTGGTTTAGTTGTCATTACCTTAGTTTCTTGCACTGTTTCTCATTTGCCTGAAGGTCTCAAAACTTGCCTAATGCTTTCCCTGCCAACAGAATTTTTGAATTGAGCCCGCCAAAACTGTCACAGGCATGCTGAAAATTGTCTTTAAAGGTCCAATCATTTTTTCTCCTTAAAGGAGCTTCTAAAGCAGGAAACAGGATCTCAGAAATGTTGTCTTATGTAAAGCCAGATTTCAGCCTATTATCTAGCCTGTCATCTTTATTCTTGAAGCATTGTGAGTTGGAAGCCTTAATCTATGACAGTTATTTTATTAAGACTGGAGCAGTTAGTTTTTGGTTAGTATCTGATGTTGTATGTCAGATTTGTGTTTAGTATGGTCCAGTATATACACTGTGGCCAAATGCGTACCTAATCCCATTCAAAGGTATGGATGTGATATGCAAGTAGGGCAAAAAAATTGTTTATTTTAGAAATTATGTAATATGGAATATTCATACTTTTACATCCAACTAAAGGCTTATGGCCTAATAGAGATTTATCTAATGGGGTCACAGTAACAACGCTTACCATGGTGGCTCAAAACAATGGATTACTTGAACTGACAGGATTCTTAGGCTTAACTCCATTTTCTGTGCACCTTTAAATGATATCTCAAACAGATTTATTTTCTGAAGATTAGCTCTGGTTTTTTTTTTTGGTATAAAATTGAACGGATTCTTTGATAGATTGCACGCAATTACCTGCACTGATTAGCTTGACATGCATTAGCAGACATCTGGTTCATTGCAATTTGGTGTTTTTTCAGGATGACCAACAAAGGCCAGGTCAGCCTGGTCAAGCACCTCATCCTGCTGGAGCTGGGAATCCCGTCCGTGCTTAAAACGCAAATCAATTTTATTTATTCTGGCATTCTCCTTTATTCTATGGGTATCTTGAATTTCTAGAACTTTTGCAGTTTTGTAGCAAGTCTCAATGTCGGATAATGTAATTTGATGTGAATGCAACTGGAAAATCCGCAAGTGTTCTTATTTTCAGAAAGATGGTTATTCTGTTTTGAATCTTACGAGGCACTTTTGAAATCATCATTTCGTCATCCCTCTATTCTTCTTGCACTACTCCCATTCTCTTATTTAAGAGATACCAAGGTAAAACATCTGTTCTGAGTCTCGGACATTTGAAAAACAATATGCAAAGAATGCTGTACCGTTAGCTGGTACGCATATTTGTGTGATTGGTTTTGCCTTCTGATGGAGGGTTTCGTTGGAAACTGTAACTGTAGCCCAGACAGACGCCACCTGGTTAATAATATGTTTCAAGGCAGGCCTGATTGCATTTTGGATGATGGAAAGTTAAGATGTCCCACATTAGAGCTGCAGGGCATATCGTGCCTTAAAAACAAAATTTAAGGTACTTCAATAATGGTATGCGAGAGATCTGAGATGATTTTAGCATTGAAGTCAATACTCTTTGGAACTTCAGAATCATTTTCATCCATTCATCATTTTTAATCTGCCGAAAATCTCAAACAAGAAATGGACTCCAGATTGTAGAAATGGACGCGGAATCGAATCTCCTTCCAATGAACATTGCACATCGTGGATAAATGTGTGCTGGCAACAAAACTAGGTGTAGCTTTGACGTCCAGTTTGTTGAGCAGTGTAACTAAACCTGCAAAAATCATTCACCAGTGCAGGAATCCTGTAGTTTCTTGGCAATTCTCAAGCATACTGCCATGGGACAGTTTGTCTTGATCACATTGGGAGAAATGTGTGACCTGGTAGCTACGTACCCTTCCTGCATGAAACCAACTCGGTGTATATTTCATCTTCGGATATCAAAAAGCATTCCCCCCATATGATCATCCAAGTCTAAACATAACGAGGATGTATGTGACTTGCAACAAATACAAACGTCCATGTGTTTCTTGGCTCTAATCACAACCGAAATGCTTGCCCCTAAGAGATTGCTGGGGACATTACCTGGTGCATTGCGCTCATCACAATCCGGAGGGGTGGAGAATTTATTTTGGCACGGCTTGCCACCTGGTACATAAATGAAAAACTACATCATTTATTATTAGCAAATATTATATGGTAGAAGACACAAACTGATGAAAAGATATTGCAGGAGAACCTCATCCAACTTGATGTACCCAAATGACAATTTGGGGTCACTTTCATCTACCATCTGTTTCAAAAGTTTCTCGAGCTCAGCTTCTTTGACATTGCCCACCCAACCCCATTGCTCCGCCAAATGTAGCATTTGTGTGACATAGGCAGCATTGTGAAGAGGTCCCGTCCAAAGGGGCCCCGAAACCACAAGGGATTTGGAAACCTGGAAACAAGTCGAAATACCCAACAGAACATTTGCATGCAAGGTAGATTAACCCTGTAGAGGAACATCATACCTTTGAATCACCGCAGGGGCAACTCATATGACCTAGTTCATCCCATGAAAAGGCTTGAGAGTTTCCGCAGCTGTGGCAGTAGCCTATGAATCCATAGTGCCTGCCATTAACGGTTGAAGCAAACGATAATCAGCTATATATAATATAGATAAACCACGAAACATTTTAATACAAAACTGGAACGCAGGTATATCCACATCTACCTATGATCAACAAGCTTCCCACGGCTCAACTGGAGCATGACTCGAAAAACAGGTCCATGGTACGAGTAGTACGAAAATAGGGGTGTGACGCGATAGCCTAGCACAGAAGCTTCCCTTACAGCTCCGCCTATAAGCATCCGCAAACCAACCTCATTCGAATACGGCATTGGGCGGACGTAAGCCCCATATGCAGCTAAAGATCTGTCCTAGCGATAATTGAAATACACAGTTCATCAACCGTCCTGTTGGAAGCAGCAAAATGGCATAACATGCGGGCTAGATAAATAAAGAGTTAATTCGATATAATAATCAATTCAGAGGTGTAAAGTGCTGTAAAACAACGCAGCTAAAGAAAAAATGGGAGGAACACAGTCCGTCGAAACGTGAACTGGCAGGCATAACTGAGCTTCAACATCTCAGTATATCATAGGCTTTACTCGGAAGGCGTCCTGGGTGACGTCTCCCTGCACTAGTAGAATATGTAAATGCCTATAATCTAAAGAATCAAACTGATTCGTGAATCGGATCCAATTACATGGCTGCAAAACTGAGGAACTCACTGGTAAGGCCGGTGACCACCGGATGTGTATCCATCGGTACAAGTAACATAAAGCAACCCATTCAATTTCAGAGCGTTCATCGCCGACCTCAAAAACGACGAATCGCTTCCGAACGAATCCACGTCAATGAAATCGAAAAACTCTCTTTGCAGGTAACACTCCGCCATGACCCGATTCGCATCGAAGTGCGTCACCATCCATCTCCGCTCGTCCTCCAAACCCCTCTGAACCACCCGAGATAGATTCTCCGAGATGATCCTCCTGTACTCGTCGTTTGCGTCATTCGCCCAGACGAAATCAGCCTCAGCTCCAACGAGGTACCGAAGAGAACGGATCCCGCAACCGCACAACGCATCAAGAACCCTCAATTGGCCTTTGGATTTCTTGTAGAGCGAGGCGGCGAGTACACCTAGGTCTCGACCCGTAGCGCTCTCTTGGCGGAAGAAGGTGTCGCCGGTCTGGAATTCGAGACCCCTTTCGGTCCGACACTCGGATTTGCAAATGTAATTGGATGCTGGCTTCAATTGGCAGGGGTTGGTGAATCTAGAGTTAGGGTTTTGGGGGATTTTTGGGTTGAATTGAAAAGGGGGAACTAGGGATGGAGCACTGAGGTTTAACATGGCGGGAAATGGTTTGGTTGGCCTGTAGCCTTGATAAATAAATAAATAAAATTGCACTTTAAGAGGGCCACAGCCCACAGGATGTATGATGATCCAACGGTGGACGATCCAGATGTATAAGATGGTGTTTTAAAAATAATTTGTTTATTTGATATTACCACGTCAGCTTCAGGGTCCATGTAAAAATAAATAAAAATACTTACACAAATATAGACTTTTAAACTAATCTTGTAATTGCATACATCTTCGATAATGAATTTTCTATAATTACACATTAGATAGTTAAAAGAGATTCTTCCAATTCAATAACCGTAGGAATGTGAATAAAGTAATTAAAATGTATAACGCTTGATTTGATTTAGGGCACATTTCGATGTTCTAAAAAATATAAATATAAATAAATATAAATAGTAATGAAATAGTTTGACAGTTGTAATAAGGTTGTTACTGTGTCATTTTTCTATTGTTATTCCAAAGCATGGAGCGTTAAATAGATTACATCATCAACACCCAAGTTATTATTATTCGCAGCAGTCTTTGCACTTACATACATTACAGGATTTAATTTTCATTTGTATGAACAATATGTTACAGGTATTGCTTGCGAACCCTTTTACCGCCAAAAACTCAATACACCAACCTGGTGACAGTATCTGTAATGCATGACAAGGACCCACACTACTGTTAAAATGTTGCCAAGGGGTCCAACAACCTGCATAAAATGCTTTAAACCTAAATCACAATGCGAGACACTGTCTTGGGGGTGAAAATATAAATCTGACAGTCGTGGGCATCCACTCGGCCACTGAATGATGACACTGCATCTTCTGTGATGTCTTTTTGCTGCAAGCAGTCATGATATTAATCATAAAAATACCTTGGAAGATCAAAAACTCGAATTAACTTGAAAGGTAATAAAGGTAAGCCTGATGGGTTGTATAAATTGATTTGCTTGGACAAAAAAAATGTTCCAATTTGTCATCTAAAAATCCTAAACTGTTCCAAGTTCAAAGTCAAACAAATCACCTTGACCCAATGTCCAACATGCACTAACCCCAATCAAGTTCCCTGCCAAATAATAGTTTGGCAGATGCACGGTCGATGCAGCCAAGTACTAAACTAGTTTCGAAGGATAGGGAATTAAATTTCGCAGGCCAGTGTCCTTAAAACCTCTAAAGATGTGTTTTTTTTTTTTTTTATAAGTAAAAAAAGCTCTAAAGATATTGAAGGTGCCAACTAGCTTAATTGGTGAATTCTCACCAAAGACCTAGGACCAAACCCCACTTTCAATCCAAGGTTTAGGGGATAGAACATATATAAACGTACTCAAAAAGAATTTTGAAAATCAAAGATCTTTTAGATCAGAATGCATCTTCCAAACACAACTGCTGTAGGATGCTGAAAAGGAATCTTCTGGGTCAAGGTCTGAGGATTTAATGGGGACATCAATTTGGCATGCATGAAGAGAAAGGGGGAAAGGTTCTTTATATACCATCTCAAGGACTCATCTGAAACCTACCCGTGAAGTGACCAGTCAGGCCTTTAACTAAAGATCAAAACTCTTACTAAATGTTCATGCAGATAACTTTCCTCACCTGCCACAAATCTCTAATTGAGACAACGGTGTTGGATTCAAGCCCAAGTACATCCCATCCAGCAGTGATAGTGGCCACTTTCGAACAGCGATTCCAAAGAGCAACAACTAGTCGATGTCCAGATAGAGGACCCGCCCAAACCTGAAAGGCATAATCATATTAAATGAACCAAGTTTCATTAGGTACAATATATATACAATTAGCCATGAAATTTCCAAACCGTCAACAAACACTTATACTTCTCGTTGTTGCTCATATTATTTTTGTCTGCAAAAATCTTATACTCAATAGTATCCTCTTAACCTTACATTTGAGAACCTGAGAACTTTTATATTTTGTTTTCTCACTAAAGACAACATAAGCACGTGTATATGCACATATTCATAGGGCTCGAGGTTTAGCCTGAGTATTTGATTGTGAGAACAGAGTGAATAGAGAATATCCTCTTCAATCAAAACCCTGTATGGGAGGGAGCATGGTGGAAGTTTTATCAGCCTTCAGTTAGAGAATATTTGGAATGAAATCACATATGGCTTGGATACAATTTTTTTTATGGGTAAAGATTCACATTTAGCTTGGAAAAGATTCATCAGTATTTATATATATATATATATTAGATATTACATTTTTGAATGCTACGTTACATATGTGCTCCATGGGTTTTGAACCTAATACAACATCCTCGACCTTGTTATTACAAAAGGGAGAAGATGCCTTTAGAGGGGATGCTTGGGGAATGAGGTGAGATGAGAAATTTGTAAATAGTAGAAATAGTTTGTGAATAATAGTGAAATGGTTTGAGTAATGATGTTTTATTGGGTTTTGGAAAATGAAAGAGAAAAAGTTGAATAAAAATATTATAAAGTTAAAATATTGTTAGAATATAATTTTTTAATATTATATTTGTTTTGGGATTTGCAAAAATTTGAATTGTTTTTTGTGTATTTGTGTTTTTTTTTTTTTTTTTTTTTTTTTTTTTTAAGTTTGGGAAAGTTGTAATGATTAGATGAAAATTTTGAATATTTGAAATTGGAAGTGTTTGTATTTGGGAAGGAGATGAGATAGGATGAGACAAAACATCTTCCAAACAACCCCTAAGACTCACTGTTTTCAAAATCATCTATATTCCATATCACAGGCAGTAGCACCAATTAAATATGCCAAAAAGGGGTGCAAGAGGGGGAAAACCTGAAGGCAACCATCTGTTCCCGTGACATAAACTTTCCGTCCCTGAACCCCAAGCAGGTCTGCAAACAGTATTCTTGTTCACTTAGTTCTGTGACGATGATTAGTAAACATTGCGGCATGTAAATAACATAGAAATAAAGATAGAATGCAATTTTTGTGCAGTGACTAAAGAAAAGCATATATAGAGAGAGAGAGAGAGAGAGAGAGAGAGAGTGTGCTTCACCTTGGTTAACAGCAATGACCTCCTTATTAGTTAGAATCTCAAAAGTTTCTGCAGTCATATTTCTTACATCACAACCGATCAAAAGAGGGGCCTGCAAGTTTGAGCTCATAATTTTGTGTTTGTGAAAGGTTAAATTTCAATTAATATATGATTGAAATGAAGCAAGGTTCATTCACATAGAGCTAAGAGAATCCCCATAACAGAAGTCTTAGGAATACTATTGAATACTATGGATACCAATATAGTGACTAAAATAAAGCAAGGTTTATTCACATAGACTGCTAGGAGAAACCCATAACAGAATTCTTAGCAATACCATTGACTGCTATAGATACAAATACTTCAAAATTCAATGCTACTCGGAGTGGAATATTGATCTGATAACATTGAGGCATGTGAAGAAAAAACACAAATGTTTTCTACAAACTATTACCATAAGATTGCTGACTATAAACTGAAGAGAAACACACACTAATCTACGAGAACCAAAAAGAAAGCAAAATTCATATAGACCTGTTTTGAGCATCTGTCACTAAGCTATCAATCAGAGAGGCCAAGCCAGTGCCTAATTATCGTACCAAAGTCCACATCTAAGCATTGTGGGACTCTCCAACACCTTTCTCTCATGTCAAATCCCTAAATATGCAAACATACTTGGCATGCGGACTAACAAACAAACAAGTCCTGCTCTGATATGTACCATGTTAAAAGATCCAACCCAAAAACATAAGCCACTCAGTAGAGAGGCACAATTAGTGCCCAAACACCCATACCAAAGCACACAAAATAACTAACATAAAGACTCCCCAACACCACGCCAAAACCAAGAACAAAGTAGAAAAAATTGAAGAGAGACCTTCATCAAAGCCCAGATGCTAAAATGAGCTCGATACTCTTGATATGTCATGCCTCCATTGCCAACTTCCAACATATCCGGATCTGCCCAGACAAGAGAATAAAGAGAATAAAAAAATTTAGTTCACAGATGAAGATGATTGCTGCATTTTCACAGGCTACTTTGTCTACAAAGATCATATTTTACCATTCCATCCACCAGGTCCCGCATAGGCTGCCCATTTGTCATTCAGATCAGCAATTGTAGTCATGCTTAAAAACAAAAGAACAAAACTTAATCAATATGACAACCAACATGCTAATTAAAAATCTACATTTTTAACCCTGTTCTTTCTTTGAAGCAAACGGTAAAACTTGTACATAATGTGTTGAGATTTTGCAACCAAGCCTGCAAATGCCACACAGTTTTCCAAGGAGAAAGGGCACTGCACTAATCAGAAGAGTGTGAAAGAGCTTCTAAGGACCCTTTTTTTAGAGAAATACATCACGTATGAATCATAGAATTGGAAATGAGGTGAAATCTCTAGACATGTAAAGGGGTCACGTATTACAATTAACCATATTAACCAACTCTTTAATTTGCATAAATGGACACTTTCATACCCAACTAACAAGTATATCCATCATGATAGTCGTCAATCCTAAAGCTGATTCTAACATATTTAATTCGATGGCTTGTGCATCCTCGCGATTAGTCCGGGTTTTTTTCCAGAACCCAGTGATGATAAAAAAAATATATATTTAATTCGATGGAGAAAGACACATCCGGTATCCCCATTGTAGACCATATACAATGACTTCAGTGCAGACTCTTTATGGACGGAGCACGTCAGGTAATCAAGTAGCAAAGTTACCAAAAGCACCAACACATCCAAGTTACTGCCAACTAAGAGCTAGGAGTCCAGATAATCTTAACCTTGCCCATGAATCATTAATGTCATCAGTAGTTCGCCAGCTGTTTCCAAGCTTGCCGGCCCATAAGGCTGGGTCATCCACTCCCCTGTAAAACCATAAGATAAGGCCAAAAAATTGCTGTCAAGGTAAAATTTTACTATTCTGGGTATCTAACCAAAGATACCAATAAACTGTATTACCAGTCGCAAATTGAATAGAAAATAGTGCGGCCAGTTCCATTTAGAGCATCACGCATGGGTGGGTATCTGGAGTTCAATGAACCACATCAAATCAATTGATGCTACTTGATAATGATTATGAGACTAAGATGAGGTGATACCGTTCTTCAGGCTTGATGCCTAGATTATAACAGTTGTCATACTTCAAAAAATCTACACCCTGTTAAGACAACATTGAATAAATTTACAAGTAATGGCCAAGTAAAAAGTCAAGAATGTACGCTTACAAAACTCCTCATCTGAGTTTAAAAAAATCATAATTTCTGATTTCAAATTAAATTACCAAATTGTTTACCACCAATTGTTTTCAAGTGAGACGACGCATTCCATTATGTTTCTTTTTGTAACGCCTCTCTAAATGAGTTACTTACCAAAAAAGTATCTATATTAATCAGTTAACTTCATAATTTGTATGAGATCACGCAATATTTGAGAACCAAAATCATTCATAGTTTGAGTTATTGTCTTGATTGATGCTAATTTTCAGATATGATGACTCCACTATTTTTCACTTTGGGCAACCACCTTCTCAAGAGATGGATTTAGCTTGCACTCTTGTTAAGATTGAATTACTTACCAAAAAAAATGTTAAAATGCCACCATAGGAAGAAGCGTGAATCATAGAAAGGAAATGTAAAAAAGTTCCAAACACTCTTCAAATAAATGGCAAATATATTTTAATGAAAAGGCAACACCATTCAAAGTGCAGAGGGGCACCACCCAATTAAACCCAAATGAATAGAAAATATCTGTGATATAGGGGATGAAATTATCCAGTGAGCAGAAACTAACCCAAGAAGCGAACATTTCTGCATCATCATTTTCATAATAAAGTGACCCTGGTCGAACTTGACATGTAAAAATCCTATGAGATGCAATTAGCTAGGTTAGATGAGTGGGGGGGGAGATTGAAGTAGTAGTCTAAGACATTGGAAATATCGATGAGTAATCATATTAAAAAAAAAAACATCTAAACTTCTGGCCTGCAGGAAATTTGACCTACCCGGCATCAGAATAAATTCCAAGTTTAAGGCCTTTTGCATGTACATAATCAGCAAGATCTTTAATTCCCGATGGAAAGGTTTTTGGATCAGGGACCAATTGATTCTGTACAATTAAAAAAGCCACAAAAGGAAACTGAAAGCTTAGGGCAACTTCACAATCCTTACTAGTGTACACTAAAAAGTTGAAAGAAAGATGAATATGTGCAACCAAGGGTGCTTCATAATTTAAACCTAGAAGAGAAGCCAAATAATGGAGTGTACGACAGTAAAATTATCATGCTAAGATGCAATTTGATCTGATCCACTCAAACAGGTAACTCGAAGATAAATTGTAAGAGAAGTGACCGTCAGAACTGATTTCACCTAAAGAACATTACTTATTTACATATGGCATTCCCTAAAGACAAGAAGATCTACTATTGATGTTACAAATTACAAATTTGAAAAGAGTTATGATTTATTGAAAGTTAAAGGATTCAACAGACCTCTGAATTCCTCTTTGATGAAGACCAGCAATCATCTGCAGCCAATGAAATAAATTAAGTCCACAACAATCTATATAAGTGAAGATAAACTATATATTTGAATTATGTGAGAATAATACCTATATTGACGTGCACATAACCTAGATCAGCCAAACCAGTTGAGATTAGTGCATCAGCTGCCAATGACCAAAAAAGAAATTAGTATGTGTTATGGACTCTCATCAGAATATATAATACAACAGTTGCCACATGCCAACAGTCACGTTTACTGGACACCCCATAATGAGAGAAAGCAAGAGAGTATTCTCCCCATCTCATTTAAAACCCATAAAAAGAACTGATCAAACAGTAGTCACAGATGAAGGCATCAAATCCTCTAGAAAGGTGTGTATTCATCAGTTGACATAACAAGGAACACAGAAATTTGACTCCATGCCAGGCCTGTTAAGTATTCCTGAACAATTTTCAGGTAAACTCTGCCAAAATATTACAGTCATCATTCGTCATCCATAAAAAAATTTTAATTCTTCAAGACCCCGAATAAGAAATTCCCATCTAATTACCCGAAATCAAGAATACAATAATCCCACAAAATGCATGTAAAATATGTAGTACATTAATCGGCTTGCCATATACTAACCAAGGCAAATGACCCATGGTAGAGATAATTGAATACCTGTTTCCTTGATGACTGTCTCGTTGATATTGCAGGCAAAGAAATTCCAGCTATTCCATCTAATGACACATATTCC
Organism: Pterocarya stenoptera; assembly: GCA_003123785.1. Lineage (NCBI taxonomy): Eukaryota > Viridiplantae > Streptophyta > Magnoliopsida > Fagales > Juglandaceae > Pterocarya > Pterocarya stenoptera. Next base: position 127,313 of record QEOT01006157.1, read on the forward strand.
AAGACAAATTATATACGAAACACCCTATGCATTAGAAACAATTTCGATAAACAAATTATATATGGAACACCCCTATGCGTTAGAAACAATCTAAATCTCTCCTAAAAGGAAAAAAATTACACGCTGAATCGGCAGATTCCCTAATTATTATATCAAATTCCTACTCATATGCAAGAAACAACACTTAAACCACTCCAAAGTTAGAATCATTGATATACACACCTCCTACAGATTGCCTACAAGTAAAAGATAAATAAACATAAGAACTCTACAATAACTCTACTTTCCAATTTTCGGAGAACCCAAGTAACAAAAACATCCAGAAAATATATGATTAAACGAGAGAGAAGCGAAAAGAGACGAACCCCATGGGAGGCGTCAGAGCCAAGCCGTTGTTGAGTTGGAGAATACCATACTTAGAAGTATCGTATAGCGCACGAAACGTCGATCGAAAACCGGATTTATGATAGCTCTGCAATAGGGGCACTACTCTCCCCTCGATCGCCACCACCGATAACATGCATAGGCAAAGAACCTCAAAACACAGAGAGAGAGCACCATTTTTCTTCGCCGCCATGGATGAAGTGTCTGTTCCTCCGATAACTACAGACTAGAATTTGGGTGAGTATTGGAGTTAGATAGACGTTAAATAAAATATTTTTTTTTTAATAATAATAATTAAATAAAATAAGATAAATTAAAATAATTACCATTATTAAAAGAATATATCACTGTTTTTTTTTATCTTTTTTTTTTTATCACTCGTTGCATATTTCTGGATGGAAAATGATTTACCCATAACATTTTGTACAACACTTTATACAACAGTGTTATAAAGTAAGGATATTTTTATAAAATACTGTTACTTTTATAAGATGATTTATAAAAACACTCCTACTTTATAATAATATTGTACAATATATTGTACAAAATGTTGTGGGTCTATCAATACTCTTTCTGAATTTATCGTCTATCCGTCCTAATTTCTTTCAGTCCCTTTTCTAGACGGTTAAGCCGTTCTTAGACCTTCAACGGCAACAAATAAAAAACTGACACGACAGGAATCCTCATCTAAATCCCATGAACCACATTACAGGATAGCAAAATTAAATACACTGCAAAAATTCTTTCAAGGCTTAAACCACTCCAGAGTCTCCACTACACACGCCGCTGCAACCCCCTCTGCACTCCAAACGGCCGCACCTCTCCAGCCCAGCAAAACTCTCCAGCCCGTCGCAGCCCTTCATCCAGTCGCGTAAACCCTGTTTGCTTCACTTGAAAACCTTTCTCTCCTTCGTCACTCAACTCCTCAGCACCAACTCAAACTTCTAATGAACTTTTCCAAACCCCTTGCTTTCTCAAGAAAATAGGTTCCGAAAACCCCAACAAGCTTAACTTCCAACAAGCTTTCCCGAGAGAATGAGTTCCAAAAAGGAGTCAATTGATTAGCTCATCCACCGCCTTCCCAACCCCTCCTCCTTCAAAATCCACCTCCAATCTGCTCTCTCAGACCTCCAACAACACGCAAGACATTGATATTGAATTTATATTAACCAAAAAAAAAAAAAAAAAAAGGCGAATCGGAAAATAATTTTTCAAAATGTCTCTTGGTTCGGATAATTGCCCAGGTGAAATTAGTCTTGAGTTTATTTTTATGCTTTCAAAGCCGTTTGCATCGATCTACTCCAAGATGATAATTCCTGTGGCTCGGGCTTGGAGAATCATCGAAAGGAGGGGGTGTGGCTCGGGCTTGAGGGAGTGATTCCTGAGAGAGAGAGAGAAGAAAGAGAGGGAGAAGAAAGAGAAGGAGGGAGGTATAATGGAGCGATCAATCCTCTGCAATGCGGCCACACAGTTGGTAAATGGATTGTCTATGTGTCGCATTCCATTGGAGGCCTTTTTTAGGGTAGAGCGGTTCCGGCTGCTTGAAGATTTTCTCAATTTCTTTCTATGTGAGGAGTCAGTAACTCTCGTTTTCTTTGTTATCGGATTAACCCTCGTTTGGCTACGTATGGCTACGTATTAGAGGAGATGAAATATATTGTTAAAAATTAAATAAAATATTATTATCATTTGGTTATGTAGTTTAGATTAAATGAGATTAGATATTTTGTTAAAAATAAAATAAAATATTATTATACTATTATTTTTATTTTTAAATTTAAAAATAAATAAATGATTAATTATATTTTATGTGAAAGTTTAAAAAAATTGTAATGATTATATGAAATGAGATAAAATAAGATAGTTTGATTTTGTGTAACCAAACTAATCCAAAAATACTTTTTATTGCGAATACATCCTTAGTAAATAATATTTATTATATTATTTTAAAATTTCAGTTTGGAAAAATATAACAGAATCTTAATTTTTTTTACTGAAAATCTCAATTGATTTGTGGTGGAGAAAAACAATCCTTTATATTTTCTTTTTAACAATTTGAGAACAAGATCACATATTTTTCCTTGCAAACTCCTTTTCAAATCTGACTTTCTAGTCATAGATAAGTCAAGTTAATCTATTTTTAGGCATTAATTTGCAAGTATAGTTTTTTTTTTTTTTTTTAATCTTTATAAGTTTCCTATTACGAGAGTTTTGTTTTTTAGATTATTTTATAACTTTTAAATGCTTATTTTGCAGGTGATATTTCTGCATTAAGTGGGGCCGCAGGAGTCTAGCAAAATTTTTCTAAATATAAGTAGAAATGGGGAGCAACCACATTACAAAGCTTAAAAGATCGGTGAAATTAGATACGCACCTAACTAAGATATGATTTGGAAGCGCGAGTCCTTTCTTGAAAGAATAAATATAGATAAAAATTATTGTTTAGAAAAGTCATTTTACACACAGAATGAAGCATCATTTAGACCACACACAGAGAAGATAGAAAAAAAAAAAAAGATCTAACGGCAGCTACGCAATGAGTGCAACGAATGCACCGCTACAGTAGCTTTTATGTAGAATTACTCTTCTTGAAAGCATAGGATGTTCAAATTTTTTATTTTTTATTTAGAGATAAATGATTTGTAAAAATTATATTTTAAAAATTGTAAAAAAAAATTATTTTTTATTAAAAAGACCTACTTTTTTATAATGAAAAAAATTGTACAAAATTTATCTATTTAAAACCTCCACTAAACCTTAGTTTTTTTTTAAATAAACAACAACCGAGGGGATCCGAAAACAACTACTCGAAAGTTCCGAACATGATTAATTTACTCAAGTACTGTTTATTCCAAGGTATACCAGAAACGCGTGTTTTCTACATTCTGACCCGAAGATTTGTTTTCTAATGAAATTAGCTAAAAACGAAAAGGCAACACTTTTTTTTATAAAAAAATTACTTAAGCATGAACCAAAAAACTGTTCAACCCATGTATTTGGTCATGTTGTAGTTTTGACCCAGCTCAAATGCTTTGATTTGACTTTGACATAAGTTCCGTTCAGTATCCCAAAAAAAATATATATATTTATAGTGAGTTATTTACTATAAAAATAACTATATATAATTAAAATATAAAATAAATAATATAATTTACCTTTTATAATCAGTTTAAACTTTTAGAATAAGTGGTGATTTCACATAGTATTAAAATAGAAGTTCTGAGTTCGAATATTGACTTTACACTATCCCATTTATTTAAATATTTTATATATTAGGTCATCTATTAAGCGAGAGTCAGACTTACATGCGCGAGGGGTGTATTAAAATATAAAATAAATAATAAAAAATACTATTTTTTATCAACTTAAATTTTCAGGATAAGTAGTATTTGTATAGAAAAAAAAAATTATTTTAACAAAAAATAATCATTTTAATAAAAAATACTAATAGATAACAAATAAACAGTTTTCTTTTCTTTGTATTGGTCCATAAGATCGATTTTAGTTACTGCCGCCAACCATTGTGGACAACAACTCAACAAGTAGTCAAGCCATTGGAACAAATTGAACTTATAATTTCCGTCATGACTTGCGGTGCTCTCAAATTAACCTTGTTTTTTATTTTTTTTTCCCCACATACTCATCAATCATCTATGGCATTTGTAAATTTAAGTTGCATTGAGTTTGAGTTGTAAAAAATTGTATGGCAGCACATAAATCTCTTAGCAAATTTTAGTACCGTCCGAACTGCAGTCAGGCAGCATGCATCTTAAGAAGACAAGGAAATCGGAACTCAAAGAAATGATCTCCGACTGGTCGAATGCGCGCATGCTCAATGGTTAATGAAATAAATTAAAAATTAAATACCATTAATCTAGTAATTAAATATAAATAAATCAACACTGTCAGGCCAGCTATAAGCCTATAATTTTTGTATATTAATTCGTATAACAAGCATTTAGCATCCAAAAAATAGTAACTATGAAGAAGCAACAAAAAAAAAAAAAAACCAGAATTAATTAAGAATCAAGAAACGCGGTGAAATGGCATGCATGCATGGGTCTTGAGCTTTTTCAAGTCATCAGTTGTTGCCGTTGTTTATGTGTCGGCCAGGTCCAGATGGCGGTTGCGGTACACCCTTGGGAAGCATATTGAGAACCATGGCCGACCCATATTTGCGGGCAAATAATAATTTGGACTTGCATGGTAAAACATTATGCTGATCATGATCAACTTCTTTCTCCAACGGGTAATCCACGGAAGCATTAATGTCTCCGGGAAGCGCAAGGTTGAGAGGCATATTCAAGATCAGCCTGGCCGATGAAGAAGATGGAGAGGTGGATATCATAATTAGACAAATGACAATCAACAATGTTAGTGTTGGTGTAGAACGGTAAGACGTATAAGGGTATGGTTTTGCCATTAGAGAACTAATTAAGGCAAGAGGAACGACGTGCGTGTGGGCGCTTCCACTTGTTTTTCCGGAATTTTGGAGGAGTGGTAGTGTGTTTTGAGGGAGGGTGGTGAGGTGATAACTGGGTTTTATAGCCAGCAGTATGGGTTTGGTTGACAAGGTCAGAGTGCCAAACGCCTAACTACTGATCCCACATACACGCTCCATCCATACTCCGTTTATAGGAAGTTAGCCACGACTGACTTGACTTGTTTGACAATAATTTTTAAAGAAAATTATATACTGATTATATTATCAAAATGTATTTTTATTTTATTTTTTAAGTATTTGTGTTTGTTTATTTTTTTAGTATTATGTTTTTTTATTTTTTTTATTTTTAAAAAAATACACAAAATATACTGTAAAAAAATGTTTTAGCACAGGTACAAAAACTCGGTTGCGGTAGACGTAGCAATGTCTAATTTTTAATTAAAGATAATGACCAGACTTCTAACTATATTATATATGTATATATATTATATGATTAACGTACAGACTATATTTTCCTCGTAAATACAGATTGAAGATCTGGGATCTCACACTCGCCCTATATTCTTTGCATTCCAATGTCCCAATGACTAATTGACTCACCAAACCAGACCAGACGAAAGGCTCTTGCCTCTTGCCCATATCGCGGCTGTGGCCGCGGGTAACCCATTTTCATTGTTGACTGCGAGAAGAGCGTATCGTACACGGCGAGCGTGAGCAAGAGAGGATCAAGTTTGACCCTGTAATCACGTGTTAGCTCAGCTCCTCCGCGTAGTGAACCGAGAACGTAAGCAAAGACTTCCTGCACACGTTACCCAATACCTCTAAAAGCATTTACATTGACTCGGTCAAATGGAAAGATCGGATAAATTTTACATAATAGATATAAAAAATATCCTATATTGAATTGGATAAATTTAAAATAATTTAAATTTTTACTACAGTGATTTGGTTAAAAATGAAAAATTACTATTGATTCACTAAATATTAAAATATTAATTTTTCACTCTAAATAAATATTAAAATATTAATTTATCACTCCAAATAAAAATACTATTTGGTTTGTAATTAATAAATTTAGATAGAATTTTAGATTAATTTAATTAAATATTTTTTGTTATTAGCATTAAATGATTTTTGAAAATATGATTTTTTAATATTAATTTAATTAGAGTATAATTATTATTAATATTAAATTGGTATAATTATAAAATGTTATACAAATAAATTAAATAAAAAAGTATTAATTTAATAATATTTTATTATTATATAGAGGGAATGACTAATCTAATGTGATAATTAAATTTAAATAGAATAGGCAAATGTAAAAAAGTGTGATATTAACTAAATTTTGAAGATGCATTTAGCCAAACCAATGTTAAAGTACTAGCATTTGACTCATCAAATGAGTCAAATCTTTAAAATTTGATAAATTTTACTTTAGAATCTTAGCATTGGATTCATCTTTTATTCAAATGTCAAACTTTTAGCTACAGGAGATTTACTTCTATCTTCAAATTTGAAGAACTACTATTCAATGGCTATCCCATTATTTTATTATTAAAATTACATATTCCTTAGTGACCCAATTGGGTTGTAGATGCTTTGAGTGAAATACTACAATTGATTAACAGAAGCTAAATTATGATTTAATTAATATTTTTTTAAAATTGAATAATAATAATATATTATTATTTTGATGAATCAAATTGTTAATTCAATATATGAATATGGATAAAAAGGTTTTACATTTATGAAAAATATATACTTTTCATCAAATTTTGAAGATGAATTTAATGAGTTTAATGCTAGTGCTCTAATGCTCTAACACAGTCAAATTCTTCTTCTTCTTTCTCTACGAATCTATTATTATTATTATTATTATTATTCTAGTCCACCTTCACAGGGTGGACCAACCATAAAAACATGGAACTTGGACATGACTCTAAACATATAAAGAAAGTGGTCAAATTGAGATGGCAAATTAGTATTTTTCTTATAGAAATTTCTTCCTTTTGAAAACTTTACGAAGATATTTGGAAAACCACTAAGAATATATTATTCAAAACTTATTTATGTAAAAGTGAATAAAAAAATGCTGAAATTTAACTCATTTCTCATTTCAAAAACAACTTTAATCTAATAGGAGATGCTAAAGTGTTTAGGGTATTAAGGAAGTTGACACACATCAAGGACAACCTATAAGGGAAGATACTTGGGGGGTTTGGATAGTGAGATGAGATGAAATAATTTTAGATGAAAGTTGAAAGTTGAATTGTTTATTGTATTTTATGAAACAATTTGTAAAAATTATAATGATGAGATGAAATGAGATAAGTTTATTATCCAAACCTAACTTAGCCGAGATTCATGTGAATATTTTGTAATTAATGCATAGACGAAAAATCAAGTTCATACGTTTTTTTTTATTTAGTGTGTAACTGTTGTATATTCTAAGTCATAAAGTCTATATATTTCCTAAGATATGATTATTGCCTTGTATAAAAACTGTCTAAAGAATCAATATAATATGTATGTGGAAAGTTTCCATTGATAACATCTACAGTATCTTATTTTCTATATCGTATCAAGAGACCAGCACTCTATTGAGACCACGATCTTAATTTTCGATATGTCTTCCCCAACAAACCTAAACACCTGTCTCTCTCTTCCACAGAAAACCTCATTTTTGTTTATAACATTACTCCTCAGATCAATTAGAAACTCACACCTTCAACTTTTCTACAATTACATGTTCAATTTGAAGCATTTCTAATTGTTACAATATGATGTACTATGTTAAATGGTGATGACTCACCATTTAATTTGCATTCCAATGTTCCAATGACTAATTGACTCACCAAACCAGACCAGACGAAAGGCTCTTGCGTCTTGCCCATATCGTGGCTGTGGCCGTGGGTTACATCGTACACGGCGAGCGTGGGCAAGAGAGGATCAAGTTTGACCCTGTAATCACGTATTAGCTCAGCTCCGCGTAGTGAACCGAGAACGTAAGCAAAGACTCCCTGCACACGTTACCCAAGACTTCTAACACAGTCAAATTCTTCTTCTTCTTCTCTGCTCTTATCTGCGAAATGTATTATTATTATTATTTTTATTAGGAAAAAGCTCAATATCGGTCGGGTGTAACACCTATTTTCACACCGGCCAATAAGATTGCAACATGTATGAAATGTATTTTTCTTCCGATAGATCTGACCTCACGGAATCAACTCTATCCCTCTCCTCTCTCTCCTCCCGATTCTCTGCTCTTCCTCTCCCCTCCCCTTCCCTCCCCTCCCGCTGCTCCTCTTTCTTTCTTTTTTCTTTTTTTTTTTATTTTTATTTTCCTACGTACGTCTGTATTTTTTTCTAAATTACTTCGGGTTCTCCACCGATCAAGAACCATGAAGGGCAGATGCTGGTAATTAACTGGTGAGTAATTTTTGAATTGACCAGTGGGGAGATAAGTTGGAACTCCGGTTTTTGTTTTTAGAAGTAGTCTGTTAGTTTGCTGAACAAATTGTTAGTTTGTGAGTTTGAAAGTTCTCTGTTTGCTGCAAGTTTCTGGGAGATAAAAGAAACTAGTGGAGATAAGCTGTTTGCTGCAAGTTCTCTGTGACTTTGAAACTTCTTTGTTGATCCATTCAGCTTTAGGGAAGAAATCTGCAGTGGCTCCACCATCACAGAAATGGCTGACATTAAATGGTAAATATTATTGTTCTACTAATTAAAGTTTATATGTTTTTGGAGCTATATTGAAAAGAAAGGTACATTTTAATTTTAGGAAAGAAGAAAGGATGGATAATTTTGTATGAATGGGATCAAAGTAGTAAATTCCAAGATCCGGATTTCTTTCAAAGGAAGTACTTTTCCAACTGCAGAAATTTATTTTAGAAGCTCAAATTCATCACTAGCAATGGATTTAATCTTTTATTTCAGTACATTGAAAGATAGATTATGTGATGCTATACTTGATTCCAGGTAAACAGCCACTTGTAATAGCCCGAGGCGGGTTCTCGGGACTGTTTCCTGAGTCGCTCATCTGCGAATCAAATGGCACAGCCTCTCTGATATTAGGCTTGATAATTCAACCAATATAGCACTTATACATCCAAAGGGGCAAAAGACCTACGATGTAAATGGAAAGCCACGATGTAAATGGAAAGCAAGTTCATGGGTGGTTTGCTCTGGATTACACAACCGATCCTTTCATCTCCCGAGAAGGCAATGAGACTTATGGGTATCAATTACCTTTCATATCCTGAGATCGGTTCCTTGAAGAGCATGAATGGGAGGATGGAGGCCAACGGGGGTGGGGGGAGGAGCTAGAAGACAGTGGACGGTGGGAGCAGGCCGACGAGGGTTGGGGACAGTGGACGGTGAGAGCAATACTGAATATTTTTTTCACACAGAGCAGAGAGAGGGAGAGACTCGAGGAGGCCGACGGTGGGGCAAGGAGGAGAGGCACAAGACTTTACGATAGTCTTCTGGCATCGCGTTTTGGGAGATCTTGCTGTGAAGAGCATTGTAATGCACACACCACGTATCAAACTGTTTTTTTTTCTTTTCAATTTTTTTTTATTCTAGCATTCTTAAAATATTTATATTTTTTTATTCATCATCCATATAATATACATTTAATAAGAGAAAAAAATAAAAATAAATAAAAAAAGTTATGATGTATAGTGTGTAGGCTGATACAAAAATTAATTCAGCTGTGAATATTTGATCTGCTGCATGTTGTTCTATTCTCAATGTAGCTGAAATCGCCACGTGGCAGTTGTTTAATGGCTGGTGTAAATCAATATTACACACCCGACCGCCTCCTCCTCCTCCTCCTCCTCCTCCTCCTCCTCCTCCTCCTCCTCCTCATTAATATTCTAGTCAACCTTAGCAGAGGTTGGCAGGGTGGACTAACCATGATAACATAGAACTTGGACATGACCTTACCCATATAAAGAAGAGTCCTCTTAGAGCCATCGTTGGTAGCTTACCGCTGGGAGCTACAGCTGCTCTAGCATATAATTTTTTATATATTATTTTTAATTATTTTTTACATAAATTTTTTTAATACTTTTGAATATTTAAAAAAAATTATTGAAAAATACTTCCTTAATTATAAAGTAAAAAAAAAAAACTAAATATTTAAAAATATTAAAAAAATCTATATAAAAAAAGAACTAAAAAAAAAAACACATAAAAAAACACATGTTAGTGCAAGATGTAGTTCCCAGACGGACACTTAACATTTTCCTATAAAGTGAGAGGTCAAAATGAGAGAGTAAACTAACATTTTTTTTTATAAAAATTTCTTTCTTTTGGAAACTTTACGAGGATATTTGAAAAACTGCTAAGAATATATTATCCAAATAACTTATTTATCTAAAAGTGAATAAAAAGATGTTGGAATTTAACTCATTTCTCATTTCAAAACCGACTTTAATCTAATGGGAGATGCTAAAGTGTTTAGGGTATTAAGGAAGTTGACAAGATCAAGGACAACCTACAAGGGAAGATATTTAGGTGGGGTTTGGATAGTGAGATAAGATGAGATAATTTTAGATGAAAGTTGAAAATTGAATAAAATATTGTTAGAATATTTTTTTTAATATTTTTAATATTTTGATATTTGAAAAAGTTAAATTGTTTATTGTATTTTATGGGATAATTTGTGAAAATTATAATGATGAGATGAGTTGAGATGGTTTTATTATCCAAACCTAGCTTAGCCGAGATTCATGTGAATATTTTGTAATTAATGTATAGACGAAAAATCAAGTTCATACTTTTTTTTCTATTTAGTATTCTGTAACTGTTGTATATTATAAGTCATAAAGTTTGTATATTTCCTAAGATAGGATTATTGCCTTGTATAAAAACTCTGTAAAGAATCAATAAAATATGTGTGTGAAAAGTTTCCATTGATAATATCTGCAGTATCTTATTTTCTATATGGTATCAAGAGACTAGCACTCTACCGAGACCACGATCCTAATTTTCGATATGTCTTCCTCAACAAACCTAAACACCCGGTCTCTCTCTTCCACAGAAAACCCCCTTTTTGTTTCTAACATTACTGCTCAGATCAATGAGAAACTCACACCCTCAACCTTTCTACAATGACGTGCTCAATTTGAAGCACTTCTAATTGGTTACAATCTAATGAACTATGTAAATAGTGTTCGCTTTTGTCCATTAGTCGATGGCACTCCATTGTCTTCCTTACAAAAAACTCACTGGATTAGGCAAGACAAGCTTATTCTAAGTGTTATTCTTGCAGCCACCTCTGCCATTATAACTCCACTCATTGCCACAGTCAAAACCTCTCATGAAGCATGGAAAAAATAAACAAACATGCATGCAAGTAGATTGCATACAAGGGCAATGCAACTCGAGGAAGAACTTACCTTGATCCAGCGTGGGAATCAATCAATTCCAGATTTTCTACATGTTGTTAAAGCTTTAGCTGATGAACACTCACTGATCACCCAATTTCTGATGATGACCTACCTCTGTAAAGAATCAATACAATATGTGTGTAGACAGTTTTCATTGATAACATATGCAGTATCTTATTTTCTATATAGGGGAGGTGACGTCTCAATAATAGGTGTTTCAAGTATTGCACATACTGGAAAAATAGAGGGAATACTTTTTATTATATCATAAAAATTAAGAATGGTTTGATCAGGGCATGCTGCCTAGACTTTCTTCAAATTAGAAGCAGATCACTAGAAAAACAATTTGATACTAGCAACAACACAAAATGGAAAATATTTCTCGGATCATAACTTCCGTTAGACAGAATTTAAATAATCAAATTTATATATTTTCATCATTTTGAATTTTTGAGATAAGTAATAATTTTAATAGGAAAACAAAACATATATCAAATACTAATTTAATTGCTTATCCTTCGGGATAAGAAAAATTCTTCTCATCAGCTACTATTCACTACCCCACACTCTATGAAAAAAAATGTAGTTGTGGGGTGTGAGAATAAACAGTTGCTGATGTATATCATTCCTAAACTAATTGGTCTTATAAATCAAAACTAAGTGCTCTCTGCAATCAATAAAAGTCATTACATTCAAAACTACTAACAGAAGGCAATTACCACTTGACTACTGTTAGCGTCGTGTTTCGTACGCCTTTAAGTCAGGTTCTAGCAACTTAGGTCTTTAAAGTTAAGTCTGCAAAATCGAAGAAGAAAGCAACTGGGAAAGGGCGGCCTTGAGGTTGGGAAATATCCGATGCCAAAGTCAGTAGTGCATTCTGAAAGTTTGTAAATAATGAGATAGTCTAGAAACTGAAGAACTTTATCGTACCTAGAAATTGTTATTTATACCAATAGTCTAAGAGGACAGATCGTGCATGCCCCTGTGGAGCCCCATGTCCATTTTACTATTCCTTTTGTCAGAGTTATTTAAATGTGGCGTGACTCTGTGACGGTGCCATTAATGTGGCTTATTGCTCAAGTAGTGGTGCCATTAATACAACATGGTTCCCCAATTTGCTTTACTCTACTGGTATCTCGGTGGTCCGTCGATGTTCCAATGTCAGAAGATCAAAGGTTTTATGTCTTTCCCATTCTGCCTTGTACGAGTCTCCATGAGCGGGGTGCGGCCGAGCGGCGTTAGGCTTGCCTATCCCATCAGCCATCATTGTTTACTTTTCTTTACATGCGAGTTGCTTCATAGACAAGTTTGAGCCTTGGGGACGAGTATTGAGGCAAAGCCCATTACTCTCGGCTGAATGCTCAATGGGCTTATGAGTGAAGGGGAAATCCCCTTACACGTACTATAATCATTTAAGTCTTGTTTGATTACACATATATGAAATGAGATAAAAATTTTATGAATAGTAATTAGGCATGTGCGAAAAACCCGTTTGACCTGACCCGCCAGCGAAATCAGACCAGACCTGCACCAAAAAACTGGTTGAACTGATAATCAGGTTTGACTCGTACAACCCGCCTCTTAAAACAGCCCACGTTTTAAATGCTTTCAAATGAAACTCTAGCCAGCAAGCTAGCCCCCCCCCCCCAACCACACACACACACACACACACACTTCTCTTTGCATCGCCAATGCGCCACCGTTTCCCCCTCCCCACTTCTCTTCGCCAGTTTCCGTTTGGTTGCCGAGAAGAACCAACCCAAGCAGCTTTGGTGGAGGCGACATTGAGAATTGTGCTTGCGTTGAGAGATGGGGTTGAGGCCGCCTCCAGGCTAGTGTTTTGAGGGAACTGAGCAGAAGATCTACATGCCAAGGCAAGGGCCATGGCTCATGCCATCAATGCCTCTGTCTATAGTCCCGAGCTTTTTGCCCTCAAATACGGCTTTCACCCATTCAAGGTTGTTTTTGCTTCTTGTTTCTTTCTTCGATTTCGCCAGTAAAGGTTATCTTATTGAATGTGTTAGATTTCATATTACTTCAATGTATTTCTTATCCAGAGTTTGGATCATAATCATGTGACTCGATAGTGATGATGATGAATCAGAGTTTGGATCATTAAGTGATGTTTGGGCATGAAGCACTGAAGGTTCCAGCGTGTTCTTATAGGGTCGGGTTGACCCAACTCGGGTCGAGTCTGGTCGGTTTGTACTGTCATTAGAGTCGGATCGGGTCTGGTTGGGTTGCAAGCTCAATAAAAGTCAGATAATTTGTAAATAGTAGTGAAATTGTTTGAATCAATATTTTTATGAAATTTTGGAAAATGAGAAAGAAATTTTTGAATAAAAAAATTATAAAGTTAAAAGAGGTTATAATATACTTTTTTTAATATTATGTTTGTTTCAGGATATGAAAAAGTTAAATTATTTTTTGTGTTTTATTTGAAAGTTTGGAAAAGTTGGAATGATTAGACAAAAATGTTTAAATTTTGAAAATAAAAAATGTTTATATTTGAATGTTATTTAGATGTTGAGATGAAATGAGATAATTTCAAAATTTTGTGAAACAAACCCGAGCCTTAAATTTAGTACAAATTAATAATGGATATTGATATTTGGTTAAATAAGCATAGCTCGGAGAATTGGATCCTAATTTGAAGCTAAACGGTAGACTTCTAGATATTGCATCGTGATAAATAATTGCAAATTAAAGCAATAAAAATGGGGAAAAAATAATCCTTGTTCTTGTCGTCACTCCCCTTAGCTATGGTACGTTATATTAATCAGCTGATAACATATATAAAATGAAAAGTAACAAATGTGAATACATAAAGAACAAAACATGAGTATTCCATTGATTAACTATGACAGAAAGAACAGTGGTAAGTATATATTTACACTTTCCAAATAATAGTTTATAGCATGAATAGGAAAAAATAAAAATAAACAATCAAGTCTACGTAATAAATCAATTAAGAGACGAGAAACATGAGAGTCCAATCGACCGCCGGATGGAGCAGGAACAGGAACGGGAACACATGCATGTGAACTAGTTGCTCGGGACGTTGTTGATTCGCTTGCCCGGCCCAGATGGAGGTTTCGGTGGCCCCTTGGGAAGCATAGAGAGAACCATGGGACCATATTTCCCGGTAATTAGTTTCGGAGTTTCGGGGAAGCTTCGTTTGGAGTTGCTAG
>QEOT01006157.1:163036-175533 GCA_003123785.1 Pterocarya stenoptera
TCTCTTCTCTGGAAATGCTCCCCTCGAAGTGAGCAATTTCAATTTATTTTCTAGTAATTTGAGGTGTGTTACAAGTAAACCAGATAAAAATATATATATATTTATATAATGATTCAAAGGATAAGGGCATAAGTCAGAAAACAAAAAATAAAAATGGATTCGTCGTTCTTTTTTTTCACATACATTGGGAGAAAAGGTTACGATAGCAAGCCCCTCCCTGGCCGAAGAGCCTCCAAGACAAACCACCACTTTCATATTAGAACCGACTTTCGGTTTAGGCTCAATTTTAGATTTTCTTCTCCACCATCTCGATTTAGGCTGGATCTACTATTTTCCTATAATCAATTGTTGACAATCCGTGACGGTAAAACAAAAAACTTCGCTTAGAACGAATGAGAATGGATGGGATCAATTTCTTTCTTGCTCCCATAACCTTAAGTAGGGGTGCTACCTGCCCCTTACGGGGCAAGGTCACCCCTATCTCGCCCTCGTATGGGTAGGGGTTGAGATTTTTTTCCTGGGCTCCACCCCCTTCCATGCGGGAGCGGGGTATCTCGTTCGTTGACGGGGGTGCGTGGGTGGACCTCCAACCGTCCGTCCCCAACCCCTCCAATCTCCACAAGCAATTCACAGCACAATCAAGCAATTTATAAAACCACATGCACAATCAATCCTCCACAGTACGCAATTCACAATCCTATCATCTAATTTCCATTCACAAATAATAATAAAAATTAAAAAATTGGGGGCGATTCGCGAAGAGGTTTGAGAGTGAGCCCTACTTACATTCGTGAAATGCAGAGGCTAACAGGAGACGATGATGGCGACTTGAGATAATGGTGGTGACTGGTGAGGCAAAAGGTGAACTAGAGAGAGAGAGAGAGAGAGAGAAGAGAAGAGAAGAGAAGAGAAGAGAAGCAGGGGCAGAGGGGGTCTTCAACTGGGTATTAACCCATAATCAAAATGCCGACAAAGGTATTAAAAAAATACCTAGGCACATGGTATTTTTTTTTTATATATAATATGTATTATATATATTATTAACAAGTGGAGCGGGGAGGGGTATATAGGGGCTGGGTTCCACCCCATCCCGCCCCCGCCTCCGCTTGAAGCCTCAGATGCTGGTGGGGTCCCTCCGCACCCTGCATCGATAGATGGGGTAATCCTCCTTGACTGCCTCTAGCCTGAAGTTTTATTTTTTGGTATGTACTAATTGAAATGGAGCTTTGTGGCGGAAACTCTACCCCCTACTTTTTGTAACTGGTTGCATTTTATTAACGAACTATTTGTTTAGGGAAAAAATATAAAATCGTATGCTAAAAAAGACAAGTAAGTTGAACTAGGACCGTCCATACATATGGCATACCAATGAAATGAAATCATCATAACGAGTTCCTGATTTTGGCGGGAAAACCCTACCACGGCTCTACTTAACCACCAGTTTTAGCGCGCTCGGGACTTCCATCCACGGACTGAACACACTTGGGATCGAGATGGTCGGTTTACCCTACGATCTGGTGGCGAACCCTCTCGGAGCTGTCCGATCGACGTTCGAGAAAGCGGCGGCGTCCTCGGGATTCGATCCCAACGGCAAGGACTGGGGCGTCCTCGATCTCTTCCGCCATTTCCTCTTCGACCAAGGCCGCCTCTCTCAGGTCCTCTCTCACTCTTCCACAAGCTTCTTAGCTTTTGCTGGAATCAATCATATCCTACTCATAATTATTGTTTATTTGTCAAAAACATCGCTCGTAAAGATAGTGGTTTTTGACAAATCTATTCTATTCTTCATTTGCGGGCTTTTGTTCGAAAAAACTTATTGTAACTTTAGTCCCAAATTGTCATTTATCACCAAGACCATAGATTAAGACTTGGGGGGACTGTTGTGTTTGTCGTTTAGGTCCCGATTCTTAATGGTGAAACTATCAGATGGATTCAGCCCAAAACTCTGGTGCGGTTCCGGGCAATGGTACAAGACATGTTGGGGAATGAGTTCTACGTTGGTGCTTATCAGGTAACTGCCACTGTTTTGGCCTTCTAATTATGAATTAGCGAACTATCTCAACCACAGTTTTCATGCCAATGACTTTTTCATTTTCTTCCAGGATGGGTCGCTATGGAGAACCAACAAATTCAGGGATGTCTCTCAATTCCCCTTGGGTGATTCTTCGCCCCATACGCAAGTTTGGGAACGCCGTCTGCTTTACTGTGTTCCTGTAAGTTCACTATAGTTATGGTTTTTTTTGTTTTCTTTTTCTGTCGCTCCATTTAATTTTAAGCTTTCAGCTTTTATTTTTAATCCAAACACATTATAAGCTTATGGTACGTGTATCGAAGTTGTTTCTGTACCGGTCATTGGCCAGCTAAACGTCTTTAAGCTTATCTTTCAAATTCACTCTCAGTTTTGAATCAAGGCTCTGGATGAATCAAAATCATGGCCTAACTCCTCTTGGGTTTCGCTTTTCTTCTTTTTAGGTTCCTGGGCAAAATTCTTGGACGGAACCATCATCTGAGTCAGTGGTGAATCAATGCAAGGATTTCATACCCCAACAGAGAGAGAAGCGCAGGAGAATGGACGATGAAGCTATTGATGACATCAATATGCTTGTAAGTTCTGTCCCTGTAATTATAGCCTGTATTAGATTTTTTCATTGAACTAGCTTCTATAGATTGATCATGTGGTGTGTACCTAAGGGTAACTGCAATGCCACCCTTCATGTTTCTTTGGTTGGATCCTACCTTCTTAGGTTCTTATTTGGGTTGGATTGACAATTTTTTTTATGTCAACGTGTTTAGTTTGGGAATTCTTGGAAGGTCTACGGATTTAACATAATAGAATAGGTACATTGATTACAAACAGTTTTAGTCTGGGCATTCTCTTCTTGTGGTTAAAAATCTATTGATTGATGATTTATTGGTCTTTTAGGAGGTGCTCAATGGCTCTCTCTTTCTAAAAGTGATTATGTCCTTAATTTATCTATCTGATGTACCGCATTCAATGTCAGGTTTCAGACAACGGGTTTCAAGTTTCTCCCAGTGTAAAAAAGGTGGTAAGTTCAATGATTCTTATCATTCACGTGCCTTGCCATCTTTATTTTCCCCATTGGCTGGATAAGAATTGTCCAGCATTTTTTGAACTGTAAGTTAATGATTGTTTTTGAAATATCTTTGCCGAAATTCATGTTCAAATATGTTGAGAACCATGAAAAACAATGGGTTCTTCGATTAAAGGTTAAGGTATCATGGACTAGCTTGATCTTAGGGGCTTTAGAGGGCTCTCTTGTTGCAATTGAATTTCTTCCTGGAAATATTCAGGGGCTGGTTCTTTGACCTTTGCACGTGTATGAATCAATTATTTGCTACACACACTTTGTGTTTGCTCTGAATAGGATTACATCATGATCAATATTTAATTTTTATTTTAATTAACAAACAAGAAATATCAATCCAATTCCTCTTACCTATGCTAGAAAGAGGATGGCTGCCCTTCCACGTCTTCTCAGACTCGGGATTCCTTAAGTGAAGGCTACTGCTCTAATACCAGTATAGTGCCTGGAATTGACAAAGATTTTCTTAGTTGTCTTGTTAAGGTAATTGGCTGGTCACTTTTTTCCCCTTTAAGTTACAGCTAATTATACTAATATAAGTGGTTGGAATCCAGTTTCTCAACTATCCCATGAAACTTCTAAAAGTATATTATTACACAGATATACGATTCTCCTGAGTCTGACTTGAAGCTGAATGATGTTTTTGAGTTCATCGGGATTATCACTCTTGATTCAGAGCTTAATGAAGACAAGGATGATCGTGATGAGCCCGATAATGGTTTTTGTGACGATGTCATGGTACATTTGCCCCCTAACAAGGTATTGAATCCTTGCAGCTGCAAAATTGTTATTTGGTTCCATTATCTATGTTGCTGACACCAGGCTATTGTCCAGAAAGGGCTCGTTTAGCTGTATTCATGTTTTTTTTTTCTCTTCCTGTTATTTTATGGAGGGTTTTTTGTTACAGGTACCACGCCTCCATTGCCTTATTCACAGGAAGCTAGCAGCTCCCGACTTTCTTCGTGGTTTTCCCATGATGGAGGTGATTTCATACCCTTTGGTTTGATTTCATCCTTCTGAATGAACGGTTGTAAATCTACTTTATATATGTTGCCCAAGCAGTGATTTATGATCTTTAATGTTTCCTTATATTTTTTTCTTGCCGTGCATGGTTCAACTATTGTCTCCTCTTTGGTCCTACAGCCAAAGCCCCCTTTTGTCAGAGAGATGAGAGAAGTTCTGTTAAGACATCTTACAGTTGTTCTAGGCAATGATGGTGTAGCTGCTCATTTCATGTTGTTGCATCTCTTGTCCAGGGTAAGTGGTTTTCCTTCCTTGGAAATCAAGTTTTGTTATTTTTCTTGATCAGTTTATACATCTCACTAGTCCATATCTTTTATCAACAGTCTATCTTTATTAAGCTACTTTCCTTCCCTTTCTCCACATTTCTTGCACCTATGTGTGAAATTTATGAGTGTTTTGGGAGCAGGTTCATGCTAGAGTAGACACTGTTGCCGTGGGCAAGCTTTCACTGAACCTCACATGTTTTAGCAAAGAAAGTGCGGCTCTGTTTGGCAGTCGACTTAGTCTTGCTTTAAAAACCCTCTTACCTTTCACGCATTGCATACCCCTTACACTGGAGTATCTTAACTCTGTATCACTTGCCCCAAAAAAGGATTACGAGACAAACAGGTAATCATTCATCATCTTGTGACTTGGAAGTTGTTTACCCTTTAATTAGTGGCCTAATCTTGACAATCATCAATTCTTTCTCATAGGTTTTGACCTTTTAACATGTTTAATGCTCCAGACTGATAACTGGAGTTCTGCAGCTAGCTGAGGGCTCGCACATAATCATTGATGAGACCCAATTGGAAGCAGGGACCATCAACTCTGTTGGGATGGAGAATGCAAGGTTGTTAAGAAATCTAATGGAGCTGCAAAGGGTATATCTTTTATCATCTATATATGCAATGCAGCTTTGTGTGTATATTCCTTACGTCTATGTAGCCCCATGAGTTATGAGAGATGTGTTTGACTACTTAAAGCACAAATGTACAGAAACTCTCCATTAATCTATCTGCTAAAGCTGAAAGACAATTCCGAGAATTTAAATAAGTGCACCTGTACTTCTTAGGCTACTGTTTGAGAGTAGCTCTCAGCCACTTTGTTGGAAATAAGATCCTGATAAATATATTGAAATCTATTTGTTTGCAGGTGGAATATGATTTTAAGTACTATAAAATGGAGATGGCAGCTGATGTCCAATTGCTTATATTTTCTGAGGCAAAATCAAATATATTACCTGCTGATATAGTTATGCCTTTCCAGCCTTCTACAGTGGGTTCCTCTGAAGTTGTGACTGCAGAAGCACTAGAAGCTTGGAGATGGTATTTGGCTACTGTTAAATCATTGCCACATTCTATCGAGTCAGAAATGCAGAAGGTATGAGTTAGCTGGCTGGGACAGAGCAGAGCTATCTAGAAGGAATTTGTTTGGCAAGAATGCCATCTCTTAGAATTTCATGTTTGTTGTTAGAGAACATCTTTTTGCATCCATAACTAGTCCAACATGTTTGATTTGAATGAACATTCCAGAGGTTCCTGCTGTAAAATTATTCACCAGTCATTACATGGTCTGATTGTGCCACCATACTAAATTGCTGTTTGCAACAAAGTGGTGTATCAAATAGTGTCTTTTGAAGTAGCATTTCATTTCCGCATTTGTTTGTTTATGGCCAAGATTTTCAGTTTACGGGCATTTTTGCTGTATGATTTGTTGCCAGAAATTGTTACATACAAGATGCTGGTGACATAAAGAGATATGGCTTAGAAAGTTCACATGCTTTAGTTTCCTTGGTTGATTTTCCCTCTCACTAATGGGAATAAGGGTAGTGATGGGGGCAGCTTTAGAATCCTAATGTCATATACTGATACGTTACAGGTGGTAGAAAATGACCTGGTTGCGGCAAGGCAAGCAGACCGAAGCATAGGGAGCCATGATTTCAACAGGTTGGTGAATGTGAAGTGTGATAGTGGTATTCTTTTCTAGTATTGCAATTATGTTGCACATTGGTAATTTTGTTTCTTGCATTCAGATGGCTGACAATGGGCCGCCTAATGTCTTTGAGTTTTGGTGAAACCTGCCTGTCGTTAGAACATTGGCAGATGGTCAAGGAACTGGAGAGGCTACGAAGAGAGAGGCTTAAATGAAGTATGAAATTGGTTGCTGGGATTGGGGATATTGCTTTTAAATTGATTTAAGTTACAGGCCTGGGCTGTGAAGCACATTGTGTTTATGTACGAAAATGCATTTGTCATTTAATAGGAACGTGTTGCTATTTATGCCATGCCCGCTTGAGAACTGGAGGATCTCTTTGGCTACTAACCACTCTAGTTCTCTCTCTCTCATAGTATCAATGCTGTACTTAGCGTTAACCAAGTATGTATTTCCTCGTGATTTTTGAATGCTCAGTAAAGGCAAGAAAAGCATTTAGAATGATCTAAATTACTGATTTTCCTTTTGAAGAACTGCTTTGGCCTATAACCAAAACTTGTGAGATAACCCCTCACTGTCTATATTGATGCCAGTCACTATTGTAGGGGCTTTTGGTCTGCACAGTGCAATTACAAGTGCATATGTTGTGCTATTTGGTGATGTCTTCAGTAAAGAGGAGCCTGCCATACAGAATTGGTGGCCATAACAAAAAAGAAAAGGGTATTGGTGTTGTTCCTTGCTTGTTTTGTTCGTTTCTTAGTTTTGTTAATGCTATCAACTAGGAATATGGTTTGATTTTCACATTCGCTAGTTGCTCACTTTCAGTAGTTTTTGATAAATCCTATTATTAAAAACATTTATATCACAATGAAAGATTCATGTTATTCAAATATTTAGATTCACCTATGTGGTTTTCTTAATATTTAGATTTACCTTCCGCTTTTTAGTTCTACATGATTTCCGTATAAAGGTTTTAAGGAACAAAAGATTGATGTTAAAAATTGGTTTAAGTTAAAAGTGTAAGATAAGAATAGAATTTAAATTAGTATATTGCATTTTCTTTGGATATTAAATCCACGCTATTTCTTTAGTTTCAAATTAAATATTATACATATCTGAATTTCCATTTCAATAGTTTGAGAAACCGTTAGAATGTATATTAAATTAAATTATTAATTCTAGGTGTTAAGAAGAGTTTTGTTTGGAAGTGACATGGAATAAACCCAAGGCACATGCTACCCACCGGTTTTTGGCAAAGAACCATTGAGGGTGACTGAAAATGGATGTTAGTTTTGAATGACGATGGAATGAACACCTTAATATTAAGTATTCAAAATGCTTAATATTAAAATAAAAATCCAACCAATGGAATTTACCTGTCCTATCCAAACGCAAACATTGTCTTTCATGTATGGAAGGCCTAGCGGGTGAGGATCAGCCACCTCAGCAAATACACGGCCATATAATATACAGGCCGAGCCCCTCCTACACTACTACTCTTTACCTTAAAAGTCTCGTGTCCTATTGCACACCTTCACCTTCACCGTCACGACTAGAGACTACTATACTATTTGGCACATCACCCATTGACCCTACATATAATATATATTTATTAATTAATATATTGAACAAAAACCTTAGAACTGAGCCCCCTCAAATGTCTGTCCAAACTGCCAACTTTCCGGAACGACGTCGTAGCTAGTCACGGTCTTGCCATCACTGGTGGTGAGTTGGAATGAAAGACTCTGTCCATTTAGGTAGGCACTGCTCTGCCAGTTCTGGCCCCAGTTCCGTGACATGGCTTGCCACCCTGTCTTGGACCCCTTTATTGACACTGAATGCACGTCTCCCGCGCCACCCACGTTTGTGATTAACACCAAGTTGAAGTATGAGTGCCCATTTATGGTAAACTTCACTCCTCCCTTCTTCACACAGGACACCCTGTTCATTCATTTATATATATATATATATATATATTTATACCAACACAAAAATAGCTTTCATCTTGTTAATTAACTCAACTTTAAAAAATTGTTTACCTTCTAAAGGATATGGGCACAATCCCGGCTCTGTATTGAGCAATTTCCAAGAAAGCAGGCTCAGCCAAGTCGAAGTGCTGAAGAGGAGGGTTGCACCAGCCACCGTTGTCATTGGACAATGCGTAGTTAGGAGGGCAGAAGTTAGTGGCGGTGACAGTGATGGTACCTGGGAGGCACCATTTGGGATCGTCGTTACATCGCATCTCGTAGCATGATCCGCAGCTTAACCCATTGTTGAATAGAGCTGTGCTGAGTGCTGCAGTGTTTGTCCCGTACCCTTGGCTGTACAGATTCCCATATCCACAAGCTCACCCTGCATCCAACACCCCATGATGAAATTACCTTTTATAAATTCCACTTAACTCAAATTATTGCTACAAATTAAAACTCATTCTCATTGATGAAAAAAATCTGATTACTGTTTTAAATTTAAGATCAAATACATGCCAACACCATTATTTGCAAAGGTCTCATTTCCTAACTATTTTTTTTTTTTTATAAAGAGAACATTACTCTAAATTTTATTAACTGCCCTCATTTATAATGGAGGAAAACTATAGTTACGTACGACGAGATACCTAGAGTTACATATAATCCGAAGGTCCAAAAACCAGGTATCAAAATGGACTGCCAAAAATACAAATAATAGGAACCACTAACCATATTACACAGAGCACACGTGAGTCCCATTTCCTAACTAAAAGAGTAAAATGTCGACTTATTACATGCCCAAGCACCATATGCATAGTATATAATTATGCTTTCTAACTAAAACAGGATCGCACGTACGTGTATAGCTTTATACTTTTACTTTCAGTCAATATTGGGTTTTTTTTTTTGTATGCAATTTGAAAATGTAAGTCTGGCTTTTATACTAAAATTATGGGATACTGTACTTGTTGAGGAAAACAAAAACTAGTCCTTATTCTTCAACTTTTAAGAAAATAGAGTCATGAATAGCTTACCCATTGTGCCTGATGCGTCGCCTCCTCCGTAGAAAGTGGCATGACCAGTCTCCCACCCTCCATAGTCACCGTAAGTGCCTCTAAGGCACAAGTTTAGGATAAAGAATGCAAGGGAAATAATAGCAGGGAATGATGCTGCAATATCCATTTGCATGTATATTGGTCAGCAGAGAGGGGGACGTGCAGGGGATTGAGAGACTCGCTCTCGAGTGCCAAGTGCTCAGTTTAGTGCTTACTTAGGTCGAGGGGAGTGGGGATTTACTTCTATACATACATACATATATATATATATATATTAATTAAAGAGAGACCTAAATTAAGGAGTGGGCTTTGTATGTGGGGTCGAGCGATACGTAATATATGGATGGAGGATGCTGACGAGAGAGAGGAATAAAAACAGATTGACATATTGATGAGGTGAGTAGCAGGACGGATCAAAACTGCTCACATGCTAATGTTGTAGTTAGACAACCAACTGGTAAGGAAGCTCATGATCGACCCCACCCGCACATGGTTCATATATCTCTTCTTCGTTTCATTGTCTGAGATTGTGCAATATATCAGCCAACGTTTTTAAGGCCGTTGATTGGGGAGCTTAATTGTAGAACTCTCCCAATTAATATCCCAAGCTGTGTCCATTAACGAGCTGCATGCTAGCCTATTATACATACATATATATAGTACTACTTCTGCAGCCAGGCTACAATCTTAATTAATCCCCTTAATTTATAACCAACCATGTCTCCCTGTAACTATAATATTAACTCATCATGTACATCATCATGAAGAAGAAATATTAATAAATCCATTTATCACTGTTTCCTCGCATTTTCTGATCGCTCAGCAAAAACAGCATTGATTCTATATTTCCAGTACCTAAACATAGAATGCGTACCTTATCGACTAGTGTCGTGTGCCCGGTTACTTCTTCATGGCACCGGGAATTTCGTCAAATTAAAAACAAATTTAAAAAAAGAAAAACGAGAGAGAAGATGACGCTGTTAATTTGTTTTTTTTTTTCTTTTTTTGGCCATAGTTGTTAATTAGTTATATTAATGCATCACTTAGAAGAATAAAGTATAGAATATGATTAGTTTATATTATAATATTTTAGCTACAATTTTATGAAGCTCTTATCTCATAAAATTTTAGCTTCAATTATATATAAGGTCTCGTTTGTTTTTATAATCATTCTCATCTCATCTAATAATTACGTTTTTTTTTTTAAATTTTCATGCAAAATAAAATAAACAATTTAACTTTTTCAAATCTCAAAATAAAAATAATATTAAAAAAATTCTATTAATATTTTATAATTTTTATCTCAATTCATTTTATTTCATCTCATCTCATCTATCAAAACAAATCATAAATAGGAAAATTTAATTACGAAAGTAATGGGAGGTGGGTAGAAAAACTTGTATATATATATATATATATATATTTATGCATGGCACTATGGGCCTACCATGTTAGGAGCACATGTCAGTCCCGACCTTCACGGTCACATGCATGCAGTCATCTGTACGCATCTATTCATGCGTCATTTTCATATACATGATGTTTTTGAGAAGAAAATGGAGAAACACGGACGACCTTAATTTCCACCCTCAACAATAATTTTCTCCATCCTAATCTTCAAATTTGTCTCTTCTATGTATGGGAATATATTATCGTCGAGGTGGACTTTTCTTTTCTTTTCTTTTTAGACAATCGATATATGTGCGATCGCATGATCTGTATGATTCTTGAAATTATAACATCACATGATATAGAATTAGACCCGAAGAGATTCGATTTCACCGAATTTCGGTGCTTAAGTCAAGAATTAATCGCTACATGTCATATATATGTTGTCAAAATTCGAATTTCAAAATGACACGTTTTTTTCTTACTGGAATATTGGCCAGAGAATATAACCCCAGTGTACATGAATTTAACTCAACTTAACTCATCTCAAACCTCAGTTGTAATCAAGAAAACGGCCGTACGACGCTCTAGATCGACGAAAAAAAAGAGTGGGACACCTTCGGGGTGCATTCATTGCTGCCTAAAAGTTAAAATCATTTTCTCAGAAAAAAGGCTGAAAAATGTAAGAATGTGGAAGGGAACGAGAGAGAACTCACGAGTGTATAAGACCTGAAAAGGCGACCAAAAATTTAAACGCCCAACCGATTAAAAATAAGTAAATTGAAATAAATAAAGCCTTTTGGCTGTCAATCAATGAGTCTATGAACAATCCAACGAATAGGGCCAGATGGAGGTCGACTGACTTCGCATCAAAATCTGTTGCTGCTTTCACTGACAGAAATGGAAGTCATGCCTTCAGGCTTCACCATATGGGAGCTTCTGCCACTGATATCAAGCCCCTGCAATCGGCCAATAGGATCCTGCTGCAACGTATCTGTGAAGGAATGTGCTTGGGCCGCAGCAAGCGTAGGCTGGTGGAGTCTTGACATGTTGGACTGGAATTGATGAAATTGCGGCATTTGAATATTCGGCACGTTACCAGGCTGAGGTTGTGGCTGATGTGAAAAGAAGGAAGATGGAGGATACGAAATGTGGTGCATTTCCATATTGTATGCGTCAGTGTGTGTCATTATTTCTCCAGTCGCAGCCTTGAGCCTCTCAACTTCCTTCTTCAGTGCTTCATTTAAAGCTGTTTCGGGAACACATTACTAACAGTAAAAGGCGAGAGAAATCAAGAAGTAAAGGAATGATGTCCCTGTAAGATCCTTTGTGCCTAATAGACTCGTAATTAGAGGTACAAGCAGACAATAAATGGACCAAATTCATGTGCTGCTAGACCATAACCATGAGTGGGAAAGTATAAAAGGGGCTTGAAGTTAGGACCGACATAGAGAAGTAAATTATTGCATTAGTATCTATATACAAGGATCATCTTTGACTGATACAACAGGTAAATGCCATTTCTAGTCTTGCATAATGTCCACACCACCAAAGACAAGTGAAAGAAGTAAACATCCAAGAAAAGGTGCACAAAACAGAGATCACATACGTACCATCACGCAACTGAGCTTGTTGTTCCATAGCTTGTAACCGAAGCTGAAGCTCTGAGTTTTCAGTAGTCAGGCCAGTTGTATCTCTCTAAAAGAGAACAGGAACCGAAAGACAACCAAAGCCCTCAGTCAGAAGTCCATGAAAAGAAAAACATCTTATGACAAAAATAGAGACAATAAAACAAAAAAAGAACAGTTCTTTTTTTTTAATCACCAGAATCATGCATAGACTACAGCAGGATAAATAACAGGCAGAAACAAAAGGAGACAATGAATGATTAATCACTTGCGTGTATTTTTTCCCCTTTTACTAACACAACAATCTCCGGAATTGTAGCTACATATAAAGTACATGAGAAAGAGAATTTGAAGCAAAAAAAAAAAAAAAAAGACTTCATAGGGAAGAATCCACCCCCCCCCCCCCCAATTTTT
>QEOT01006159.1:0-23148 GCA_003123785.1 Pterocarya stenoptera
TCAGAGTTTTTAAAGGCG
Organism: Pterocarya stenoptera; assembly: GCA_003123785.1. NCBI lineage: Eukaryota > Viridiplantae > Streptophyta > Magnoliopsida > Fagales > Juglandaceae > Pterocarya > Pterocarya stenoptera. The sequence continues at coordinate 19 of QEOT01006159.1, forward strand.
TTCTCACACGTTACGTGGTGTGATTATTCACCCTTCTTTATTTCTAAACACGACTCTAATATTTGTGAGGGAAAGGAGATTCATGACATGATACTTTTTACATCTTATTGTTGATGTGGTAAAAATTACTCAACGGATTGGAAGGGAAGAAAGGTTTATTCCCCAGCCTACAAGGATAACTTGGACCTCATTCTGTATTATTTGGATTTCTCGACAGTGTTCTGGTACTACTATACAGTGGTGGTAGGTACGCCTATGACGGTAAATGAAAAATATTAATGCAGAGGAATAAAAGAGATGAATACATGGATTTATGTGGTTCAGCATAATGCCTACGTCCACAGATATTTGGAGAGGATAAATCTACTATAATATTCTTGTTTACAGTCTCTCATATCTCACTGTACAATGGTAATGCTGAATATAATTTACTAGAGAATAGGCCTTTGTTGGAGCTCCCATGTTTGAAGGAGTCGTCAAAGAGGAAGAAGAAGATGATGATGATGATCCCCAAACAAAAAAGATAGAGCCTCTATTTATCCTGATTGCTTTTTCCTGCATGCCTCCTCTACAGGTAAGGCCACACCTTTGTGTGTATGTGCCCACTTTGACAGCCCATGCGCCTTGGTCTCCCATGACCCCCTAACCCCATGGCACCCTGACCCCCATGACACTTCTTGCCCCTTTGTCCTTTACTGGGCCCAGGACCAATATCTTTATCCCCTCACAGTACCCCGCGATTCTTAAGGACAATTTGTTTCAAAAGAAGACCTTGAGAATCTTCAAAGGTAACAATGTTGCCGACTTGATCTGCCCGGATACATAGGGAAGTAAATTCTGGAGGTCGTTCCCCGTTCATTTGTTCCTCTGGTGCAAACAATAAATACGATGGGCTCGACCACGTAGAGGGCGAGCGCAGAACTCGACTAAGGCGGGTGATGAGCTCAACCACAGAGTTCGACTAAGGCGGGAGATGGACTCGACTGCATATGGTGCGACCATAGAGCTAGGATAAGGCGGGAGGTTGGCTCGACTGCATAGGGCGAGCGAGGAGCTCAGATGTTTGTTGCTTATTCATGTAGTGTATGTTCGTTTGAGGCCTTTATCTTGTTGTTAATGTTGGAGTTTGTATGAGTTAATCCACGCTAAGTGGTCAGAGGGCCCATCGACCCCCTGGGTCCACCTTAAGCAGTTGCCGAGCTCATCAACTAGTTCCCGAAGGTTACCTGCACAAGGACTCGGCTTATCGAGTCAATGGACCTATCTTCTTGCGAGTGTACTCGATTTAGTTGGATGGGGGGTCGGCTGCAAGTTCTGAAACTTGGCCTTATCCAGTAGCGAGTCAAGAGACCCGTCTTCTTGCGAGTATAGAGACTCGGCTTTGTTGAACGGGGGTGCTTGTTAGTGCCAAATTGCTTCGCCGGAGTGCAGGGCCACATGACCGGTGTTTCTGCACTATAAGAAATAATTTTGTTAGTAGGAATAAATTCACATAAATTTTGTGAGATAATACTAGGAAGTTTCTAGTTGTTGTAGTCAGTTATTGCTTAGCCGAACATTGTCCACAGTTGTCTATCGCTTTGCCCCTCCTTTCTCTTTCTTTTTTTATTATTCATTTATTATTATTTTTTGAAGCATGCCAAGCCTTTTCACTGGTCCGAGCCAAATTGTGTCGAGCCCTGTGTAGATGGGGCATTGTCCAAGTTGTGCAAGTGACGAATTACCGAGTCCCACGTAATCGAGTAGTGCATGGCAATTGGAGGAGGTGCCAAGTCTAATACACGTAGGAATGTCGAGCTAGTCTGACCTCTATGCATGCTCGATTTGAGTTGGCGAGTGGCATGTCCGAGAGGTGCATGGCGACTGGACGAGGGGCACGATTTTAGGCTTCCCGAGCTGTGAGGAGTCCATGCACGTGGGGGCTGTCCGAGGTGGAGCTCGGTTGCCGAGTCAAATGGTGGAGGAGGTGTGCCCGAGTCGAGGTGCTGCTGCAGAACCGTGAGCTGCCAAAGACAAGTGTGCTGCCATGGAGAGCTATGAGCAGGAAAGGACCCCATGCAGGTGGGCACCGAGCCGAAGAGGTGAGGACCCTGTGTGGGGTGTGCTTGAGCCTCTGTCTTGGAGAACCATGAGCAAAGGAGGGGCCTGTACAAAATGTGCCAAGCCGAGGGGGAAAGAGGATCGTGGAGGTGTTTGTTGAGCCGAAGGGAAGGAGGACCGAGTCGAAGGGGGAGGATTGTGGAGTTGTTTGCTGAGTCGAGTGGAAGCGCCTCATGAAAGTGTCTGCCGAGTCGAGTGGGGAGGAGGACCGTTGATTTGTTTTGCCGAGCTGAAGGGGAGGATGACCATGGAGGTGTCTGTCGAGCCAAGGAGGTGGAGGACCCCATGGGGTGTCTGCCGAGTCGAAGGAGAGGAGGGTCGTGGAGGTGTCTGTCGGTAGCAATGCAAGGCCTCCACCACAGACTGGTGGCCATGGGTCTTCTCCAAGGGAACAGACGAAGCCAGCAGTTCGCATGGACACCACCGGAGCAAGACCTGGCCGGGCCACAGCAAGGTCGTGGCCTTTCTGTGCTATGTTAGCATGCGTCGTGGAGAGCAGACCGACCGTTGGGCATGGCCCCCTGGGAGGGGGATCATGTCACTCCAAACAGAAACTCCTGACGGCCCAAGTGGTGGTCGTCAGAGAGTCAAATCGGCTCACAATGGCCAACCGTGAGCCTCTTGGGGCGTTGGGCAATGTTTACACGTTGCCTCGTTGTGCACTGCCAGCAACTACGGTGACCGCTGCAGTCGCGGCAGAAAATGCTGACGGCCAGGAGTGCCCTCCAATGGCTCCACGGCGTGGGCATGAGGCTGCCCACGTGCACCCGTTCGGTGTCTTTGCATGTCACTATTCACAATGCCATGCACGGCCTCTACGTGGGTGGCACTGTGCACATAAGTGCATATTGCCCACTCGGGTACTGTGCCCTGCCTCGTGGCTACTGTGTACTTTTAGATGCATAGTATTTGCCTAGCAACGACTCAGAAGTGCAAGTGTAGCGCATTTTTTTTTTTTGGTAGAGCGATTCGAGTGCAAGGGCGAGGAGTTGACTAAGTCCCTCGCCTAGGCAAGAAAGATTTAATCTTTTCTCACCTACGATCCACCCATTCTTCATAAAATGTAAACGTTAAAAGAAATTGAGAATACTCATTTGGAAGGGTGTCATCTGTCCGTCCGATGATTTATTCAGTGTGTCGAAAAATCTTTATTCTCCCACCTCCGATTGAGAGAGGAAATCACATCCCACAGATAGCACCACTGTTGATGCCGTAAAAATTGCTCAACAGGCTGGAAGGGGAGAAAGATTTATTCCCCGGCCCACTAGGGCAACTTGGGCCTCGTTCGATGTTGTTTGGAGCCCCGGCACTATGATGGAAGCCTCACTCTCACTCACGTGTTTGTTGTGTGTTGGATGGTTGAATCTAGGTACCTCAAGGCAACACAAAGATTAGGGGTGTAACCGGTCTAGTTCAGTCCGGTTTTAGACAAAATCTTGGACCAAACCGGTATGACCGATTTTACATTTTTAAAAACCGATTACGCACCGGTTACCCTCATAAACTGGTACTTCCGGTTTTATCGGTTTCCTGTCCGGTCCGGTTTTTCGATTTTTTTTAAATGTAAATTTGACATTAGTATGATATTAGACTATTAGATAGCTATATATTAGTATATATTAGTATTAGTTGTAAACTATATATTAGTATAGCTATATAATACATGATCAATTGCATTTTTATTTTTAAATTAAACTTTTATTTTATAATAATATTATCTTATATATAATTATATTAATAGCATATGATCAAACAAATTACAAATTTTTATATTTAAAATTAATATTTTTTGTTATAATTTATAAATTATAATATGAAATTATTTTATATATGATATATAATTATATTATATATATTTCACATATAATTATAAATTATATATAAAACTTATATATTAATATATATACAACTTATATATAAAATATTATTTTTTATATATATTTTATCAATCGGTCCGGTCTGGCCCGGTCTGAAAAATTCTAAAACCGGAACCGGACCGGTTCTGGCCGGTTTATGAAATATAAAAATTGGTAAAACCGGTCCAGTCCGGTCCGGTTCGGACCGATTTACCGGTTTTTCGGTTTAAATTTACACTCCTAACAAAGATTCTAATGGATTGGTTGGTGAAAATTAAGACTAACTTAAACTAGCACTCAATTCTCAAAAAATTGAAAGAGAAAATTTTCATTCATTCAAAATAACATAATGATGAATTACAAGCTAAAAGGCCAAATAAATAGTAATAGAGTTTGGCTAACCCTCCCCCAATCTCTTTTGAATTCTTAATTCCAAAATAAATTAAACTCTTTAGATTCCTAATCTTAAAACAAATCATTTTAATTATAAAATTAAGAAATTGTATGAATATAATTATTTTATATAATATTTAATTATTTAATATTCCACCATGGATTCATCTTGCACAAGCATAATATTCCCCTTTTAGCCACTGCCGTCAAGTTGTCCATGAGAGCCAAGGCGTGCCATGTATTGCTGCAAAGATTGAAAACAAAGAAGGACGAATTAAAAGCTGTATGAGCACTCCTAATGCATCCTCTATAATACATATTTCTTTAAAATATAAAGAAATTTTTTTAAAAATACCTTCCAGTAAATCTTGTATTCCATCCTTCATTTTACATTTTACTACATAGCATGCTAGATGTGGAGGAAACTATTCATCCTTTAAATATTTTAAATTAATTTCTCTTATGCTATTTGATTTTCCTCATCTCTTTAAAAGTCTTAAATTAGTTTCTCTATCATGTTATTAGTTTCTCTCTAATACTATTTATTTATTTTTTGAATTAATTTATATTTGGTTTAGTTTATAAATTTGGATTAATTTAAAATAGAACATAATTATATGATATTGTATATAAAGAGATATCGCAAATATCATTTGAGGATATTATTGATAGTTAGAGAAAATATTTGAAATGAATAAAAGATATTAAAAAATATAATATTTAAATGATATGAAAAAAAATAGAGAAACTGATGTATGATATATTGTAAAAGTCAATATGTAAAATAGAAAAAATAGATTTTGATGATGTATTTTAAAGTATAGGATGAAGAAACCATTGTGAGTGCTTTAACATGTGTTGCTGCAACAATGCAGTAGTTGTTAGAGAACACCACAGTGATGGGTTTTGGTCCATGCAGAACCCATTCAAAGCTAGATTTTTAGTTTGGTGTAATGACACTGTCAAAGTAGATAGGGCAGTTCAATACACGGACAAAGGTAAAATTTAAGCGAGTCATTTGTAATTATAATACAATAAAATATAAATTATTATATGAAATATTTTTAAACTTTTCAATAAAACTCATTTTATTTAAAATATTTAAATACAGTTTTTGTGAATTTATATTTATGACAACTTAAAATGAGGTTTCAACGTAGATTTTATGATTCAATTTAGCAAGATCTTAAAATAATTATTTAAAATATAAATAATTTATTGTATTACTTATAAAAAAATTAAATTCATTATATTAAATATTAAACTTAATATTATGGGACCTTGCACATATTGAAAACTATAAACCTTATTTAAAATTTTATTTAATGAAATGATTTTTATCTTTATTTTTAAAAAAATAAAAAAATCTTATTTTTATTTTTGGAAGCTTTACGTAGGGTGGGGGCCTTATGCAATGACATAAATAGTCTTACCATTAAGCCGACTTAAAAGTAATTTGAGATTTGCTATTCATAAGTTCTACACATCACACATCATATTTTATTTTATTATTTTTTTAAAAAAAGTTTGGTTTTTTTTTTTTTTAAATAATTGAATTCTTCTATTCATCATCTATATACCACACATTTCATAAGAGAAAAAAAAATAACAAAAAAAAAAAATAGTGTGTGAGGCTTATAAATTAAAATATTCTATTGATTATACAGCTTTTTTATTCTGTGATGGGGACAGAATAAGTAATAACTCCCTCCCAAACCATCTCAGCAACAGTCCTTTAGATGCTATCGTTTTTGCAACTGCAGGTAAAATAACACATGCCAAATAAGGAGCACTGGGCCTGCCAAGTTCACAGGAGCCATGAACATTCTTTTCTTTTCTTTTCGATGTTTATGTTTCTTTCAGCCTCAAATTTCCTGGAGTCTACTTACTTTTGTTTCTCTTTCTTGAAAAATCTCATCTTTGTGCACCTTTCGACCAAAAACACCAGATTACCCCCAAATAGAATGTTAAGAATTACCTCATAAAGTGAAGTGATTTTTATAAAGATGTCATTTAGTTAAGGCCCATTTGACTCTCATTTACTTCGAGAGATAGGAATAATTTTAAATAAATTAAATAAAATATTATTAAAATATTATTTTTTAAAATTATTATTTTTTTAAAATTTTAAAAAATTATAACAAAAAAATGAGCTAAATGATTGAAGATGCCGTACTCGACAAACGGAAAGTCGTATCATGCTGTAAGTAATCCAATGTACACTAGTTCCTTCTTCTCTTTTTAATGCTTGAAGATGTAGATTCAGCAGTTTGTCGAGGACGGCGATTTTCCTTGACGCTCAAAGTCTTCCGCGTCGAAACATAAACTCAAAACTTCGTATGAAAGACCGGAAATTATCTCCGTATGGAGACTGAAAGCCACATCCAAAAACTAGGAATTCGAGCGTGGAATCAATCACAAACCAACCTTAGCCGTGTCGATCAAGCTCGGTTCTAGCAGGGTAAGACGCATAGAATTTATTCAGCTCTAGAACACCCGGCTCTCTTTCTGTAACACCAAAAACCCACAAATAGAAAAATGGAGAGAGAGAGATGGAGTTTGGTTGAAACGGCGAGAGATAAACCGGAGGGAGAGACACTGGCCGGAGATAGAAACGGCGGCGGAGGTAGAGTGGCTAAGGCCGTTTGTGCCATCCTGGCAGTACGTCCCCCAAATAGTCAAATTCAAGATAAAAGAAAACCAAGAACGAGAAATTTACCGAAATATCGAGAAGGAAAAAGAAAAGACTACACCCTACACGTCATCCTCCGGAAACAGGAAGCTTCCCACACGCGCTCCCGCCGCTGAATATAAAGATACAACTGGCAGTACGCAGTCCTACACTCATGAGATAGGCACTGAGCTCTTAAAACCGCGTTCTTGCTGTCCATACATATCCCCCTATTCTCTCTCTCCTCTCTCTCTCTCTCTCTCTTCCAGAGCTCAACGTACGAACATCCATCCATCCACGTCTGTAACACTACTTTTCGTTTCCCTTTTCAAAGCTTTGACTTTCGATTCCAACTTCCCGTTTTCTGTCTATATATACCAAGGAGCCGACTTACTTTCATTCAACTAAATTCCAAAGGTTCTGGTGTCAAGAGTTCGAGCAATCGAGAGTTGTTTTTTCTCTAGTATTAACAGTTAGCAATTCAATCTTCGTCATGATTAAAGCTAAACACGATTCATCATCTCCTTCTTCTTCTCCTCCTCCTCCTTTGACGGATGGGAAGCATAATAATGCGACATCTCCAAAATCAGCTCTGGGAAAATTATGTCGCAAACTGTCTTCGAGAAAGAGTACTGAAAAGCAGCGTTCTCGTTCGGGTTCTGATTTCGAGACGACGAGCGAATTGATCTGCAGCGAGCTCCAAAGGGTGTTCGATTACTTGGACGTGAATGGAGATGGTAAAATATCTCCTGCCGAGTTGCAAGGCTGCGTGACCACTGTGGGGGGCACTCTGTCCGTGGATGAGGCGGAAGAAACCGTGAAGTCGTCTGATTTGAACGGGGATGGGCTGCTGGACTTCGAGGAATTCCAGAAGCTAATGGAGACAAGCGGGGAAGATGAAAAGAATGAAACGCTCAAAGAGGCTTTTGCTATGTATGAGATGGAGGGGTCCGGCTCCATCACTCCCACGAGCTTGAAGAGAATGCTAAGTCGACTCGGCGATTCCAAGTCCGTTGAGGATTGTAAAGCTATGATCGGGAAGTTTGATCTCAATGGAGATGGCGTTCTCAGCTTTGAAGAGTTCAGAGTCATGATGCAGTGATCCCCCCAATATTGCTGCTATTCAGCAAGAATGTTTCTCCTTTTCTTTGCACTTCTTTCTTGTCGTACATATTGGTCAAAAAGAGATTTGATCAGTCTTACAACAAAATATATATAATTAGATTACGCTTGGTTTGAATTCATTCATGGACTGTTTCAGGCTTCAGCACTATTCTTTATGGATTCTCTTGCATTTTCCTCCATATTTCAAGATACCGAGCAACTCTCGCTCAACCAAAACGGCGAAACACATAATTCTCACTCTCTCTTACCTTCAGGTCCACCAAAGGGGAGGAAATGCTCAAAACTCAAAGAGCCGTTAGGGATAAAAGACATAAATAAGGAAACGGTAACCAATTTAGGTCCCGTTTTGTTTTGTTTTGTCTTGGATACTGATATATGATTTTAGATAAAATTTGAAGATTGAATAAATTATTATTAAAATATTATTTTTTAATATTATTATTATTTTGAGATATGAAAAATTTAAATTATTTATCATATTTTGCATAAGAATTTGAAAAAATTATAATGATGAGATAAGATGAAATCATTTCTTTGTCCAAACCGGCCGGGCAGACAAAGAAGTAACTCAATCTAAGAATAAGAAATATAACAACATTACCAGATACCATTGAAAAGATTTGCAAAATAATTGAACTCAAATGATTCAACACGGGAACATCACATGGTACTTCATTTCTATGTTGAAAGTCAAATCTTAGATTGATTTTGTCACAAGTTTTTTCAAATTCCTGTGGGACACGGAATGCGGCTATCATGGAAAAATAAGTAATCTAAACGCAACCGCAGAATAGTCTGAAATCTTACCCACACGTCACAGACGTTGTAAAGTAAACAGAAATTAAGTACAATATTGTTTTGCATACAAAGAAAAAGAAAATAAACAGAATCCTTTGCGTATTCAAGCCCCTATATTCCATTGAGGGTAACCACAACATTGCGTGGAGTAGCGTTGTCACGATGCTCACACAGCCATATCCCCTGAAGCACAATAGCAGAAAGAAACAGTCTTATATGGTAATATTGCAGGGAGAGGTCGAACTGCTTATAGAGCTATCCATAGAGCTATTTACCAGAGGAGGAGAGATGATAGATGGTCAAAATGAGGATATACACGATTGAAAAATGACCTCAGTCGACACCTCTTCTTTTCTGAAGGAGAGGAAGGGGATGGGGGGAACTGGGAAGGGAGGGAGGGAGGGGGAGAGAGAGAGTTTCCCAGCAAAAGACTATTGGCATGACCTTGCAGTGTTTTGTAGATGTTTTACCTTTGCCATAATTTTTATGATCCTTTTAATACACACACACACACTTTTTATATATATATATATACATATATATTCCAATGGATTAAAAAGCGAATTGCATCCTGACACTTGATGAAGTTAAGCCCCGTGCAACTAGGTCCAGAAAAATGGCTAACCTTGCCATTTACACCATCAGAACCATCTATCCTTGGTGTAATAAAGGAAATATTTTCAGTTTTTTCGTCTATATCTTTGACCGAGCATTATGGTGAGAGCAAAAAGATCTCAACTAGGTTGTAAAAGACTACGACAGTGTCTCACAGCAATTTTTTCTGACCATCTTTATCACAAACCAAACAATAACAGGATTGGAACTGCCCCCATTAATGATTCATTGATATTTTTCAATTTAGTTTTCTACTTTTCCCTTGGCTTTATCACTATAAATTTCAACATGTGTGTCCCATAGCAACTGATTTCCATAAATCATGTTAGATGCAAAGCATGGGAAACATCCGCATGAAAATTCTCTCGATCATTTTAACTTTCAGAGGAATTTGAAAGGTGTGCTTGTGTCATATACCTGCCAGGTTCCCATGTTAAGCTGCCCATTTGTAATTGGAACCCTGAATAAGAATGGACATAGTTAATTAGAAACCGGGGAGTTGGGGACAACACAAATTCAGAGTAAATAAACAGTTTTAACAAGCATGAGATCATCGCACGTCAGCGTGCAGCCAAACATTGAAGATTTGATATGGGCTGGCATATCATCTGGGCCTGCAGAAATTACACAAAAAAATCACCACTCTTGTACAGGGAATGTTATATATATTAAATGAAACGGTATTCATGGGAATTAAAAAAAAAAAAAAATTCTAACTCAAACATATGAAAGCTACTAACCTTCAATCGTATGTTTCCAAGGTGCAGACCTTCCCTGAAAATAGATGTTCAAAAACCACATAAGGTTATGTTAGATTACATTGGTTCCTGCATGAAATACTAAACAAGACAAACAGACCTCAGGAACTATCCTGTTGAGGAATGTCTCTGTATCATCTCGAACATCAGAGTCGTAATTCTCATTGATGGTAAGAGAAGCACTTGTATGCTGCACTAAAATGCTTAAAATAAAAGATTAATTCCAATCAACTAAATCAACACCGAACGTGAAGGGAAAATTATTGTATGGATCTTATATTACTTACAGAAGAGATGAGCAAGGCCACACTGGAATTCTGACAGATCTTGTGCGATTTCCTTCATTATCTGGTATTTTGAAAACAATCAGCAACATAAAATATACCCTTTTACCTATATATACATAAGTTCCAAGCTAACATAATAAAGATTATCGTATTAGGAATTGGAATTGGGATTGGGAATACTTTGTAGACTCAAAACTAGAACTCCTTTTACATGTGAAAGGGTGGAGAACAGACGAACAGTAGTTGGAAGGGGGAGGAAAACAATGGAATGTTCATATTATCCATTCCAAGTAGGATGATGGAGGTGATTCAGTGATGCTGTATAAGTTTCCCTTCGGATACTTATGTTTTATTTGGGCTGCAAGCTGTGACAAGCGTTTTTTTTTTAAGTTGTAACAGGTAGTGAATTTTTCACCAGTTCTTGGTCAAGTATCAGAAAATCGGGTAGAACTCAAGACAAGATTTGATTTGAAAATCTCTATCTTTTGATAATAAATAATAAAACTTTACGACAGGTGATGATAGGCTGTTTCGATTATCTTGAGGTTGCGAGGGGCAGGAAACACAGAACATTATATGTAACAAGTTCGGTGATATCAAACTCTAATATGTTCGAATAAGGCAGAAAACTCGGTCCCCAACATCAGAAAAATAAAACGCATAAAGAGATATTGGTTGGTAGAGATGGGTAGGTTTGAGCGGCTGTTTACTACTTACTTCCAGTTCCACTATCGAGGAAACAGACAGACCCATCTAAGAGATGACAAGAAGCCCTGGCAGCGTATCAAGAATTATTCAATACGAAAGGATCAATTAATCGGGGGAAGAATTCGAATGGTGCTATGGGTACCTTGGGGGTGATGAGATGACAGCCTCTTCTCTGGGGAGGCAGCGTTATGGTCTTCTGAGCCCACTTAGGAGCAGCCGCCGCCGACATCAAACCCGGATCCTTTGCGGTGCTCGGTGAGTACAGAGACCTCACACGAACCGGAGCCGAGAAAGGCTTGGCAGCTAAGAACACCGACGATGTTTGCATGGGTTGCAAACCCCCCACCCACTTCCAACCAAGCAGCCCACGAAAGTTCCAGAGCTGGAGTGTGCTGAACAGGAGGGGCAGCAAGGTCAATACAATCGACAAACAAATGCTAGTCCTGTAATTGTAACCTCTGCCGCACATTACTTGCCGCTTGCTGTGCGCGTGGTGTGGTTGTAGTTATTAATTCTCATGCATACAATGGGTTTGATAAAAGGATTAAGAAACAGAGAGTGAGAGAAACCTTAAGAACAAAACTGTTCTGTATATATTTTCTTCACTGTTTCAGACTTTACATTTGTGTGTATTTATACACTTGTGATTTATGAAAGAGGAAAAGGAAAATACAAATATTTCTGTACATGAACCAATCATGATTAGCCACATCAACATTCTGTTATAACAAACTGTGCTCTGCTGCAGGTGTAGTGTTATGTGGGATGCCCGAATCTTCCTTCCTTGTGGTGCTGCCGTCCAGCAGTGTTGAGGTTACAGGTGTAGAGGAATTACTTGTCTCAATAGCCCCCCTCGAGTCAAGCGTCACTGGAGAAACATTGAGGCTTGATCGCATAAGAGTAAACCGAGCAGTGGACAGTGGCTTGGTAAATATATCAGCGAGCTGATCTTTGCTTGAAACAAAGGATACCCGAAGGGACTTGGTAGCAACACGATCGCGAACGAAGTGGTAGTCTAAGGCCACATGCTTAGTGCGTGAGTGCAGGACAGGATTAACAGCCAAATATGTTGCACCAAGGTTGTCACACCACAAGGTGGGTGGATCAGGAAGAAAATTTTTTAACTCACTGAGCAGTGACTGAAGCCAAAGAATTTCACAGGTTGTGTTGGCGACGGCTTTGTATTCAGCTTCAGTTGAGGAGCGAGCAATGGTGGGTTGCTTCTTGGAACCCCAGGAGACCAAGTTAGAACCAAAATACACACAGTAACCTCCAGTAGACTTGCGGTCATCGGGGCATCCAGCCCAGTCAGCGTCAGAGAAAGCAGATAAATTAAAGGAAGAATTATGAGAGAAATGAAGACCAAAGCTAGACGTGAGACGAAGATAACGCAAAATGCGTTTGACTGCCTGCCAATGTGGAAGGCGAGGACAGTGCATATACTGGCATACCCTATTGACTGCAAATGAAATGTCAGGACGGGTAAATGAGAGATACTGAAGACTCCCAACGGTGCTACGATACAATTGAGGATCCTCGAAGGATGGACCCTCAGTTGCCGTAAGCTTGACAGAAGATGACATAGGACTGGAAACAGGCTTAGATTCATGCATGTTTGTTTTTTTTAAGAGATCCTGGATGTATTTGGATTGAGTCATGCACAGACCATCAGAGGACCGAGATATTTCTACTCCTAAGAAATAGTGTAAATCACCCAAATCCTTTATTGGAAAGGCATTACTCAGTGCATCAATAAATTGAGATATGAGAGCTGAACTAGAGCCCGTAACGATAATATCATCCACATATATTAGAACAAACACAGAGTCTATGTTATTGGAGAAAATAAACAGAGATGTGTCGGATCTAGATGCAATAAATCCTAAGGAAAGAAGCTTGCTACTGAGCTTAGAAAACCAAGCCCTAGGGGCTTGTTTAAGTCCGTATAAGGATTTACGCAACTTACAGAGATGTTGAGGATAGTCCGGATTTGCAAAGCCTGGCAGTTGCTGCATATAAACAGCTTCTTCCAAGTCCCCGTGGAGAAAGGCGTTCTGGACGTCCAACTGATGTAATGGCCACCGAGAGGAAACGGCAATGGAGAGGATAAGACGAATCGTCACTGGTTTCACTACAGGGCTGTACGTTTCAGAGAAGTCGACACCGGCATGTTGATGGAAGCCCTTGGCCACAAGGCGAGCCTTGCGACGTTCAAGAGTCCCGTCGGCGCGACGTTTGGTCTTCAAGACCCACTTTGAACCAAGGACATTCAGTCTAGGAGAGAAAGGGATTAAATCCCAGGTGCGGTTAGAGAGGAGTGCTTGAAATTCAAGGGCCATCACCGCACGCCACTCAGGGTGCTTGGAGGCCTCTGTGAAAGACGAAGGTTCCTCGGGAACCATGGAGGGGATAGTTGCAGTATGATGAAGGGAGGGTTTCGGTGGTGGCCAAATGATGGTGCCATCGGAGCGATTAAGAGGACAGTGGATATTGTTTCGAGAACGTGTGGTCATGGAGTGATGAGATGGGATTAAAGGTAGAGGAGGCTGTGAGGGCGAAGGGGAGGGCGGTGTTGGAAGGGAAGGACTCGAAGAGGAAACCCTAGGAGAAAGGGGACGAATGGGTGATCTGGAGGGTATCGAGTGGGTAGAGGATAGATGTGGGGAGGTGGGCTGATCTTGAGTGTGGGATGTGGGCTGAGGAAGGTCCGGGCCAGAGGGAGTTGGGACTAACGAGAGAGAAGATAAGGGCAGTGGAGTGAGTGGGCCAGGAGTTGGGGGGGTGGACTGGGACGTAGAGGAAGTAGATGCAAATGGGAAAGTGGTCTCATAGAATTGGACATCTCGTGAAACATAAGTCCGGCCTGTGGGCACATGAAGACATAGGTAGCCCATGTGATTTGGACTGTAACCCATAAAAACATAAGGTTTAGATCGTAGATCCATTTTGTGTCGATTAAAGGGCCGGAGATTGGGCCAACAAAGACAACCAAAAGTTTTTAAAAATTTGTAATCAGGTAATTTTTTGAAAAGAACTTGAAAGGGAGATTTATTATTGAGAATAGGTGTAGGGAGTCTATTGATTAAATAGACTGCTGTGAGAAATGACTCAGCCCAAAATTGTTGAGGAACTGAGGCATGGGCTAGCAGAGATAACCCAGTCTCAACTATTTGGCGATGACGCCTTTCAATTGTACCANAACTCACCACCGCCATCTGTTTGTATTTCATGAATTTTGGATGAAAAATAGTTTGTAATGTGTGTGAGAAAAGCAGTGAAGAAAGTAGATACATCGGACTTAGATTGCAGAGGAAAACACCACAAATATTTGGAAAAGTCATCGATAATACTAAGATAAAATTTACACCCAGAAGAGGATGGCACAGGCGCCGGCCCCCACACGTCCAAAAATAAAAGGTGAAAAGGAGCAGTAGATCGAGAGGGAGAACTTGGATGCGGAAGAGCGTGGATTTTAGCTTGAGGACAGGCAAAGCAAGGAGGCGGCATAGTGGATGACGTTGTAACAGGGAGCCGAAACCGATTGATTGTAAGAGATGTAGTGCGGGTGGACGGGTGACCAAGACGAGTGTGCCAAACTGCAGGTGTTGTGCGTTCAGTAAGACAGAGTTGAGGTGAGGTGGTGATGGATGGAGAGCGAGCCATTACATCAGGTGGCAGCGTGTAGAGACCATCTTCAACGTGGCCTTGGAAGAATACCGCCTGAGTTTTCAGATCCTTCACAAAGAAAGCATTAGCGTGAAACTCAAAATACACAAGATTATCAATGCAAAATTGACGTACAGAAAGGAGATTGCGAGTTATAGAGGGAACGTGAAAGATTTTATTGAGAAGAAAATTTCTTGAAGCAGAGGAAAGACGAGCAGAACCAGTGTGATGGATGGGAAGGGAAGAACCGTCTCCAACGCTGACCTGATCCGGACCCTGATAACCTGCAACATCCAAATGAAGATTAGAGAGATTAGGTGTAAAATGGTTCGTAGCAGCCGTATCAGGGAACCAAGAGTGGGAAGAAGGTCCTGGGTTTAGGGCAGTGAAGTTAGCGGAGAATGAAGAAGGTGGTGGAGCTTGGTAGGAGTGATCGAACCGAAAGTAGCAAGTCATGACTGTGTGGCCAGGTTTATTACATAGTTGGCACACTGGGCGAGAGTGAGGTGGGCGAGAGTTTCCATTGCTAGGAAACCCACCACCACGACGACCTCGAGAAAAATGACCCCGACCACGGTGAGAAAAGGAATTTGGTGAATGGTTGTTTGGGACAGTGGTGTTGTTGGCGGTGAGAGAGGTGGGTGATAATAGAGCATTGGTCTGATGTGTAATACGTGATTCATGATTCAAGAGGTAGCTGTAAACTTGAGAAGTGGATAAGGGATCCGGACGAGTGGAAAGGGAAGTCACGAGAGACTCATAATCAGAGCCTAGACCTGCCAACAAGTAAATGGTGAACTCAGAGGTGGGTAGTGGATGACCAGCGGCACTGAGAGTGGCAGCTAGAGTGGTAACTTTGTGAAAGTATTCAGTGATGGTGGATGATCCCTTTTTCAGAGTGGCGAGTTGGAGCTTGGTTTGCATAATATGGGCAGAGGAGTGGGCTGAAAATAATTGTTCCAGAGTGTTCCAAATCGCAGAGGAGGTTGCGCAGGAGAGCACTTGTGCTAATACCGTATCAGACAAAGAGGCATTAATGGTAGATATTAGGAGTTGATCCTGCAATATCCACTTTGTATATTCAGGATTTTCAGCATTGTCAACCATGCGAGGCGGCATAGGAATGGTGCCGTCCACATAGCCGAGAAGCTGATGGCCTCTAAGGAAGGGCACGATTTGTGCCTTCCATAGGAGATAATTCTCCAAGGTAAGTTTAATGGTAATGAAGTGAGATGCAGAACTGATGATGGTTGGTTTAGCCATTGTTGTAGAGGGGACGTTGGTCCTAGTGGCTCTGAGATACCATATTAATTCTCATGCACACAATGTGTTTGATAAAAGGATTAAGAAACAGAGAGTGAGAGAAACCTTAAGAACAAAACTGTTCTGTATATATTTTCTTCACTGTTTCAGACTTTACATTTGTGTGTATTTATACACTTGTGATTTATGAAAGAGGAAAAGGAAAATACAAATATTTCTGTACATGAACCAATCATGATTAGCCACATCAACATTCTGTTATAACAAACTGTGCTCTGCTGCAGGTGTAGTGCTATGTGGGATGCCCGAATCTTCCTTCCTTGTGGTGTTGCCGTCCAGCAGTGTTGAGGTTACGGGTGTAGAGGAATTACTTATCTCAATAGTAGTCAAGCCCAAAACAATTTCAAGGGAAAATCTATGCATAATGCACAAGAAGATAACATTCTTTTTAGGTTCTATTTCTTTACATAAAATCACTATCTTATTTTATCTCAATCATTATAATATTTTTAAATTTCATATAAAAATATAATAAATAATTTAACTTTTTCAAGTCTCAACATAAAAATAATACTAAAAAATATATTCTATCAATATTTTATTCAACTACTATTCAAAACATCTCATCTCATCTTATCTGAACCGTGTATCGAAACGAAACTTTATTGTAAAATATTAGATTTAACGTATTACATGAGAATTTATAAGATAATATTTTGTAAGAATTAAAACTTTTTTTCAAACATGTTTGATGTGCCATGATTTTATCACTAAAATCAGTGACAATGTATTTTGACATGTAGGAAACAGTTCATATCTAATCAAATATCAACGCAACCAAACATGCTGCAATTCATTTCAATCAACAGCAATAGCATTCGATAACATCTTCCGATTCTCGTACTAATTGTCTTGTCATTAATGTTGCCTTTTCATTAGGTTGCAGTCTTGCTTCTAGCTCATGATATGCAGCAGCTCTATTACTCAGCAGGTAGTTTGATTAACCATCTGCTGATGTATTTGTATGCTGGACATATTTTTTGCTACCCAGAAACATTTTTTTTTTTGGCACCAATAGAAAGAGCATTATAAATCATAAATCACTCAGGGTGGGAGCTAAATCAGAATAAAAAATTATAGGCAAAGCAAAAGGAAAAATGCTTGATCGCAAGACAGTTTGTAAACATGAAAGGGCACACCTTATGAAATGTCCAATTTGCCCTTCTTTAAGGCATAATCTCATGCATTTTTAGACTATCCTGGGTGTGTTTTAACTTTTCAGACCATTCTCAACCACGAGCATCATTGCAGGCATTTTTCACCCATGAGCATCAGACCCTTCTTGGCCATGGCTGCTGCACCCACATCTGCTTTGTTTTTACACCCACAAAAACACTGCAAATCTTGGCCATGACGTTGCTCTGCATTTCTTTTCAAATTTTTTTAAGATGTAGAATGCCTAAAGTATACACATCTAAATGAAGATAAAATAGATAGTGAGATAAGATGAAATAATTTTAAATAAAAATTGAATAAAATATTATTAGAATATTATTTTTTAATAATATTATTATTATTTTGTGATTTAAAAAAATTAAATTATTTATTATATTTTATGTAAGAATTTAAAAAAATTATCATAACGAGATGAAGTGAGATAACACACTTTCACTATCCAAGAGGGCATTGCACACCTTAGTATAGGAAAAGTTTTTATTTTTATTTACTTTCGTGAACTGGACGGAGGATAAAAAAGCTGTAAAGGAGATGGAGAAATGCCACAAATTGTAAAGAAGCTTCCATTTTCCTTTTTTTCTTGTTTTATTTTATTTTTTATTTTGTTTTTTCTTTACTTATACGACTCGGCACTAAGGTGCGATTCGTGCGCTACAAGGGGCTTCCCTGTAGCAGCACTCAAGCAAAAAACCATTATCTCCATCTCAATGCACAGGTAAACCAGCTTTTTCTACCACTAATAAGCCTCTAGCTTCCTGCAGAGAATCATGAAACTGAAAATATTGATGAGTATATCCACTGGCTCCCGACTTAGCAAGGGAATCAGCAACCTTGTTTAGTTGTTTATCTTCCTATTTTCACGACTAATGTATACACGCATGACGCATGCTTTGTCTCATGACTATAATCTCTTCCCACACATCCAAACCCAGAAACCAAATAATTTCTTGCTCACTTTTTAATGGAATGCTAATCCCTATAGTTTTCTGAAGGCTTCTCTGCTAAAGGTAAAATTATGTTTCATTTTGACGTACTGTCTGCATGCATGTGCTGGTTTCTTGACACCACAGATGCAAATATTGGCCAAATTCTACCATGAATTCATATCTTCAATTGCTGAAGCCATGCATGCCGTGGGGAGTAAGTGTACCAATGTGCAAGTTGAAGCACTGCACTCGGATGTATAAAACAAACTAGGATTCCCTTGAAAGTGAGATGTTGAATCGTTGATAAAGTGGGTATCCACTATGACAGAATTCAAATATAAACCTTTTTTAACTCTCCTCGGCCATAGAATTTCCAAGGTGGATTGACAGGTCGAGAAATGAATATTTGGAAGAAAGGAGACGTCGAAGTACTTCGCAATAATCCCTACGACTTTGGCTCCGCTCCAAGGCTAATATCATTATTGCACGCGTTCCTTTCGAATCAGCTGTGGCTGATGCCTTATTTTTCCACTTTCTCATGTGCTCCGCGAGTCAATATTCAATAGGTTGCAAAGACAGATCATACCCCAAATCCTACGTAACTCCAAAAGCTTGACCGACTACCCTTAGTGCCTTCTTTTGCGTCAATGTATTTTGTATATTTTTTAAATATGACTTACAAGCCGAGTGAGTCATGATCAGTTGCTGCGGAGACAACCCCAGCTCTCGTTTGTACAAGGCTAACAAATCTACGTGGACAACAAGCAGCTCGATTGCGACGAGCACCCCAATTTCATGCCTGACTTTGCATGCAACGATTTCCAATCCTCGTACCAAGCCTATCTCACCTTCTGATCCAATCCTCCTTATGACTCTCCGGCAGCCATCGGCTTGCTCCTGGACACCCAACCCTATCTCATTGCCCAGGCCAAAGTCTCTAGCTTCAGCACCATTCCCACCGACACCCAAATCGTCATCCCATAAAGAGCGGTGCTACTCTGCCACCTGAGTACCACAGCTCATTTTGACCGCTAGTTCAAAATTCTGTTTTTATTTTATTTTCAATTTTCTTACTCATATTTTTTTTGTCATTTTAAAACATTTTTAAAAAAATATAAAAAAAATATCAATTCACTAATAGTCACTTTCTTAACTATTAAGTAAAAAAAAAATTAAAAAAAATTAAAATATATGAGATGTCAAAATGAGGGACAAATGAAGTGGGCAAAGTAATATTTTTTCCCATAAAAATTGCACCTGTTCGAGTCCTTACTATCGGTACAACACATCCTACTGGCTGAATAGTACATTAGAGACCTACTTCATCCTCACCAACGACACGTACCAGGGGCTGACCACCTGCCAGGCCATGACGGCTCAAAACCCTTATGGCGTCGGCAATCTGATGGTGGGGCACAATGTGGAGGTGCCCCTCGGTGTGCTTGCCCTACTTCCAGCCAGGTTGCTACTGGGGTTAAGTACTTGCTCACTTTCATGGTCACTTGGAATGATGACATTCCTTCTATTGCTGAGCTATTTGGTTTGGAGGAGTAGAGCGTTCTGGATGCAAACGAGCTGTCTCATCACCTAATCTACCCTTTTGCACCCATTCTAGTTCCCTTTAAGAGCAAGCCCACTAGCATTCAGAGACAGCCTCTCCGCCCCCAGCACCGCCACCTCCACACTCTCCCCCTGCAGGCCCTGCGGGCTCTGGGAAATCTAAGAAACGATGGGTATTTGTGGGAGTTGCCATTGGAGCTATTGCTTTGCTTGTTCTCTCAGCTTCCTTACTTTGGTTCTTCTATGGCCGGCATCGCTGCTTTCACCAGAAGGTTGCAACCGATCCAGTACTCCCAACTCAGGCAAAACCTTTTAAGAATCCCTCGCATTTACCCCCTAAGAATTTTATTTCTACCGAAGGTGTGCGTTAATCCTTGAGCATGTACATGTTTGAAGACTTGCAAAAGACAACTGGGTTCTTTGGGGAACCTAACAAATTCAAGGGTTCTGTCTATCTTGGATCATTTCGGGGTGATGAAGCTGTTGTGAAGATCATGAATGGGGATGTGTCGGGAGAGATCAATTTGTTGAAGCGTATCAACAACAACAACATCATCATGCTTTCTGGTTTATGCATGCATGGTGGGAACACCTACCTTGTTTACGAGCATGCGGACAATGGATCCATAAGCGAAGCCAGGCTTCACTCGAACAAGCATCAAGTATGTTTCCCCTCTGACATGGAAGCAGAGGGTTCAGGTTGCTAATGATGTGGCGGATGCCCTCTGACATGGAATAAATCTATTTTATATACTAATAATCATAATAATCAGACCCTATTGTATGTTCCCCCATGGTATGCATAATAGTACGCAGTTCTACTAATCAAGACTCGGATCTTTCTCTGATAGTTATAGTGATGGGTTTAACGATGGTTGAACCTTTTTGTTCATTACACAATTATATTCTGCAGAGGAATTTTAAATTTTGATGGATCCATTTGCATCTTCTCCATCTGGATGTTGAGTTTCGAAAATCGTGGGTCATGCTCAAGATTCTTCCATACACAGGCAAACAAGTACATGTAAAATAAATGTGGTTTTGTTGCTTGATTAAACCAATAAAAAAGTTCAATCAAGATAACCATAAACAGAGGAAAAATCATATTCTTGGCAGTAGCTAAAAAAATGTGATAACAAATCAATGACATTAGTCTAAAAACGAGACTAAAAAACCAAATTCATCAGCACAGTAACATTTGCTCACAGAATGTAAATGACTAAATAAATGAGTTAATGTCACAAATTCCTAACATTTCGCAATGACTAAAACCCTATTTTTTGACAGCAGCATGCTAAAGTAAGTGTACAAATCCTAATCCATATAGAGATGGGAAACGGTAAGATTACATGGTCTACAGGAATTAGACTAGAGCGCGCCTCTCCAACACGGTTTTATGCGGAGATAGAGCAATCGAGAAATTCTCAATTAGAGGGTAGTGATGAAGTTGGAATCTTAATATCCTACCTCCTACACATCATACCCTAAGTTTCTGCAAAACCTTCCAATATCTTACACAAGAAGGGTTAGTATGAATTGCTCGGAGTACCCATCTCTCTGGACTCTGACAGAACTCAACGTTGGATGTAGAGTTCGGTGCTGATTTTGATTGTCTTGCAAGCAGATGCATTTGAAAGAAGAGTTCTGCGGGCCTCATTTCTGTGGAAACACAAAAGCACATCAGAAAATTTAATCACAAAATAACTATTTAACTTTTTTTTATCAGGGACAACAAAATAACTATTAACTGCAGGCAGGATTTCACGTAGATTACATTGCCAATATAGCCACCACCGCATGACATATAAGGAGAAGTGGAGGTTGTCTAAAGAAAGACATCAATGCCCATATTGTTTACTTTTTCTCTTCTCGCATNAGAAATTAATTTCAAAAGCTATATGTATATTTCTACTGAACCTACACCTTGAAAGGGTCCACCTAATTATTATAAATACCGCATCACACTCATGTACATCACAGAGGCAACATACCTGGTGGCCAAGAAAACCACTCAAGACGGAGGTTTCTCTCCCACTTTTCTTTAGAACCAAGGCTTCCCTCTGCCTGAGCCAGCAATAGTGAGACAATTGGCAGAGGAACGAGAGAGGCTTCTTGAGCTTTAGTGAGACTCTTAATAGCAAGCGATACGAACTGTGAACCACACAACTGCCTGGCAAGCTCCATGCAGGTAGCACCTAACCCAAGAAGTTCAACATAGAAAGAAGCAAAACAAAAACAATATTATATTCCACGAAAGGGGAAGGGTAACCCGATCATCAATAAGGATAAAATGGGGAAACCTGTCTAACAGCACCCTATTAGGTCAAATGATGTAAACATGATCATGCATGTTAGATTTAACATATTTCATGGCCAAGTTATCTTTCTAGTCAAAATCGTTTTAGTTTAGAACAGTGCATGTAACGCCCCAATAGAAGGACCAAACTACATAGCCTATACTTCAAAAGGACTAGTCAATCTTTCAATTGGAGCCCATTAGAACCTTATAAAGAGTAAGAACTTCTCATTCCTAAGCAATGTGGGATCCCATATACCACTTACTCTTATCCTTCTCATATGGGTTATTACAATATCCCCTCCTTAAATTCTTGGCATCCTTGTCGGGATAGTCCATCATAGGTGGCACAGCTCTAGTCTTATATTTCTGGTTGGAATAGGCTTTTATACCATTTGTAACGCTCTAATGGAATACCCAAACCACATGGCCTATACTCCAAAAGGACTAGTCATTCTTTCAATTGGAGCCCATTGGAACCTTATAAAGAGTCAGAATTTCTCATTCCCAAGCAATGTGGGGTCTCATACACCACCTACCATTATCCTAATCATATGAGTTATCACAATGCAATTAATAGAAAACATAAGTCAGTAGAACAAATGAATGTAGACAAAGTACGACAAAACGGAATCTAAAATGGTTTAGTTACCATGAAAGAAAACAAAGCAGCTCTCAGTACCAGCCAAAGAACAAGCTTGATCAAGAAACTCTTCCGCAGAATGGAAATCCTGGTTCCATATAGAAATCAGACCCCACACCATATTAAATATGGCCATCCACATCTTCCACGAATAATTCCTCTCTTTTGAGGAATCTCTGAAGCTCATTTCTAAAATGTTTGAATCAGTTTCCATATCATATCGTGATTC
>QEOT01006159.1:23691-96877 GCA_003123785.1 Pterocarya stenoptera
AATCATTAAGTTTGCAAAACAACATAAGGTATCATAACACAAAATCCTAGGCAGTTAAAAAAATAAGCACATGAAACATGAATAAATTATAGCCAATATAAGTAAATTTTTTTTTAGCCAATTTTCGGTACTTGTGTGCATGTGCCCCATGTGCCCACTCGTGGGTAGCCCAAGTGGTAAGGGTGAACTTGTGTGCATGTGCCCCATGTCATAGGTTTGATTCCCCCTGGGATCAAACTGCGATTTAAATGGGAGGCCATGGCGGTGGGTTGCTATGCTAGTCTCCCCATGGGTTTAGGTTCCATGGGTGAGTCCTAAGGGCTCTAACATGGAGTGGTTCCCGTCTTCAAAAAAAAAAAAAAAAAAAAAAATTATAACCAATATAAGGAATCAGGATGCCATCAAAAGCTCCTAGAATGGAGAAAACAAAAGTATTAGAACATACATCAGATTTCACACCCATACAAAGTGAAAAGAAGATTTCATCAAGTTGCCGTTGTGACCGACTTTGAATACTAAATTTTCTTTTTTAATTCTCAATTTTCTTTTCTAATGCACTACATTTGTTGATTTATCTTCAAGTTCTTACAAGAATTCTACAGCAGTTCCCATAAGTTAAAGATGATGAGCTTTCTTTATTTACATCTAACATGTATGAATGAAAAAATATATAGTTTGTGAAATCTATTTACTGGGCAATGGCCTCAAAATATAAATTCCACTGTAATACATAATCTTGTTTATTCATAAGTCGTCTGGGGCCAAAATTAAGACTTGCATAAATCATTATAATAGATAACTTCCATATAGCTGAAAACTAAGACCGCAGTAATGAAGTGCTAGAATGAGTGTGTGAGTGCAGTGTGTACTAGTTTTGTCCAAGAATTTTTGTTAATGGCTTTCTGGATCATAGGTATGATTAATGGATCAACAACTTTTCAGACCATCAGGTTGCAGAAAAGTTGTACACTTTAGGAGTTGACTCAATAAGAATTAGACCAAGACGAACAAAGAGTGAATATGGTACTCAGATAGCAGTCACTAAACCCAGGTCTAAAATCAAAGCACACTTATCGCTGATATTAGATGTACCTCAACAAAATACTGTTAGGGAACTTGTGAAGACATTTTTTAAGATGAGCAACTCCGCTCTGAAATCCAAGACAGAACTCTGTCCCATGTCTGATCTGCACAACCCAAAAGCATGTCCAATCTAATTGATAAGCCATCCCATAAATTATAAAAAGAGTAAACAAATAAAAATAAATAGAAAAGACCAAGTCAGCGTAGAAGATTTAAGTGCCAACAGATGGAATAAGAAACTCACGAGTTTACCAAGTGCTATCAAAAAGTGCATTCCAGTGATCTCTTCATGAGATTTAAGAACTGATCGGCTGCTTGAAACAACTGACTCTAGCCGATTAATTTGATCAAGAGCATTAATAGCAGACACTACAAAACTAATTCCTGAATTCTGAAAGAGCTCCTTTGGCATTTCCAGGATATTACTGATTACTGAATCCACTCCAGACATGAAATATAGCATTCTACATATGAAACCAACTGGGGCGGCCATTGATGTCTGTTTCATGGTAGAAATACTCACTGCCAGACTTCTCACCACGTAAAGGGCCAAGTCAAATTTGCCAAGTTGCCATAACGAGAAAGCATATATTTGCAAACCCTCCGTGTCAAGCATACCTTAAACAACAATTGTATGATATATCAGCCAAGTGAAAAAGATACATCTTCTAACATAAAATTTAACAAAATCTGTCAAACCTTCTTTCTTCAAATTCTCACATTCCTGCAAAGCATCTTGAGCATTCCCTGCCTGCACCATATGAAGGTGTTAGGTAGTGAACCGGAGATAGAATAGATAACAAGATAATTATTACTATGATTGCAAGGTATTTTGAGTTAGATATCCACAAAAATGAACAGCAAAAACAAGGTCCAATATGACTACCTTACAAAGAGATCTTGCCAAATTAAGTGATATATCTCTGGCATGAGAATTTGGGACAATAGCTGAAACACTGCTGAGTGCACAGCATGCCAACCGATAAGCAGCAGCAGCAGATTGATAATCAAATCGTGCCTCACAAACCAGCCCATGTAAATTATGTGATTCAGGAAAGTGAGGTGCATGCTGCACAGCCTGCTTGATAGCTCCAAAAACCTGTCATGGTGACTAATGGTAGTGTAAAATTGACACTTTTTAAAGCATGTAACTCATGAGCTCTTGTTTTCGAACAACGTGAAACATTTGCTAATCCTACAGCTGATTAATCAGAGGTGGTCAAACCTGTGAAGATGAGAGATGTCCCGACAACAGAGCAAGCTTTGCAAGACCAATTTGGAACTGTGCAAGCTGCACAGGAATCAAGCTCTTTTATAAGAAAAAAAATATTATTTATTAAATAATACAAAAGGCACAACCTGAGTACACAGGAAGATATACGAGAGACACCTACTAGGCGAAGAAAAAAATACAAGAAAATCATGCAATTTAGTCCATCAAGTCCTTTTTTACAGGACGAAACACTTACAGGAAATGTCTGCACAGCTCTTAAGCAGCCCTCAAAAGCCTCATCTGGTGCAAGACCCCTATAGAATGACATACATCTCATTGTTAGTAAGAACTGTTCAGCAAAAGATTTAAATGAATCAAACATTTTACATACCAATGTTCACTGACCACATGAAGATGATACCCCCCCCCCTCCCCCCCAAAATTATGATATTAAGAATACCTAGCATGAAAATCAGCTGCCATGCCTGCCCATGGTAATGAAAGCGAAGGATCTATACTTCTAGCACAATCAAATGCTTGTTTTGCCAATTGGTTTGCACCCTCTTTCCGATAAAACTGTAAAAAGCAAAAATTTGTACCTTTATTTGAAAATATAGGACTTCCCAACTGCAATCAATATCTTTTATACCGTATGATGCACCAAACAATAGTACTCTTCTCATGTCTAATAGAGTTTTTTTTAAGTAAAATTAATATTAATAAGCGTAGCCAAGTACATAGGGTGTATACGAGAGAAAACACCTAGCTAGGAAGAAGAAAGAAATACAAGGAAATCATGAACATTAAGCCCATTAAAATCTAAAGCCATTGCCCGGGGAAAAAAAAAAATTTTGACAAAGAATCTTCTGAGTTCCTCTAGCAAATGTTCCTTGTCTTCGAAGTTCTGATCATTCATTTCCCTCCAGATGCACCACAAGAGGCACATGGGAACCATGTTCCATATTGCTGTAATTTATGGAATACCATGAAGACTGGCAAGTAAGACTGGCAAAAAAATTAGGGTCACATAAGCCTCAGCCAGTGTGCTCGGTTTTCACAGCTTACTTGAGAGTTTACCATAAAATAGCAATTGAGAATGGAATTATATTCCCAGATGAAACATTGACCTTAAACCATCTATTTTATGAAGCTTTCAACACAATACCGACCCCATAAAATATATAGGACCTTCACTTGCATGGATGAGTGCATTGGTGACTCATCAGCAATGTATCAAGAATAAGTTAAAGCTACAGAAATGTGACTGAACTTTGTGAGAAGGAATGGCAGCGGGTTGGGTAAATTATAACACATCCAGTTGGATTGATTTTTTTTTTGGGGGGGGGGGGGGGGGGGGGAGCAAATTAATCGGTTCTAAGGTGAAGTCTTGAACCCTATTTGGTTTGCCTTAAGGTCATTTGCCAAATTTGACTCTTTTTTTAATTTAATAATTATTTTAAATTAGGGTCTGGCATATGATTGAAAGCTGCTCACATGGCGTTCTACAGGATATGACAACAAAATGACATCTAATGCATAATAGCACATCATCTTCTTGAGTGAATCACTTTTTGATGACTAGGAACCTTCCCAATGCAGGTCCCTCAAACCCAACCCTGGGAAGTAAACCCTGGATACACAACCCCACCCACCAAAACAGAACTTCCTAAGTTATCACATCTTGAAATAAATGAATTCAACACATTAAATATCTTTCAAACAGATGCAACAACATACCAAAATGCTGCAAAAATAGAATAAAAACTACTACTACTAACATGAAAATAAGAAAGTATCATAACAAACAATACCTTCCCCAAGTATGCCCAACCCATAGCTAGAGAAACATCCAATTGCAATCCCCTGATAAAGGCATGTTGTTTCAATGCATTATGGCCAGACAGACATCCCAAGGCCACCCAAAACTCACAATTGTCACCCTCAAGTAACAAGGCCCCCAAAGCCATCTTCTCCGACAGTTTCCTATAAAAAAGGACATCAAGTTATGAGAGCAAATCTATGGCAACATGAAATCACCCACATAAGAGCAAAATACACTACGATCATACCAAGCAGTTAAGTTGTTCCCAGAACACTTATCCAAAGACAATATCAGATCTGCAGTTATCGCAATATCAGAATAAATGTTAGCTTGCCATGGGGCCAGGTGCAGAGCCCGCTGATAAGAACATTTTGCAGATCCGGCAGCAAAACAGCAAGTCCGCTTCCAGGAAAGGATGGAAGTGTTAAAGGCTTCCGCATCAAGTTCTAAACCCTGGCTTTCCTCTGTCCAGGGAAAACACTTGGCATATGCAAGCTAACAAAAGAGCATATACATAACTAAGTCATCCCAGAAAATCATGCATGAATTGGCAGACATCCTGCTTAGAAGAATAGAACCATGTTCTACAAATTATACCAAGGGTGGAAAATCCAGGGTCAAACCAATTGATTATACCTGAATATCACCATGCAACTTCCATATACATGATATATTTCCAGCCAAATGAGTACTCGCTATTGCAATAGTAGATGCCTCCTGCAATCATTTTGAAAATGTTTGTCTTTTGACATACTGGGATAGATAAATTTTGTAGAATTTAAAGACAACTAACCTCTAATAATGAAGCTCCCCATCTGAATGCCCCCAAGTTAACACATTCCTTTGCCAAACCAAGTAGCCCAGATGCAAGCCCATATCGTGCAGACACACTCTGAGGTGAAATCTCTAGAGCTTGCCGAAACTGCTCAACTCCCTTAATGCAGAAAGGCCACATACATGAAATTTCACACAGTATGTTGTAATAAAAAAAGCGATTGAACTTTAAATTAAAATAAATTTATATTTCCATGTACTATCCTATTTCATGGAAGTTGACCATCAATTTCACATTAAATGTCATTGGCCAGTTATGTATAAAATGATAGTAAGACCATCTCTTGCACTTCGTAAGTTATCAACTCATGCTGATTTCAGGATTAGTATGTGGTTCAGTTTCTAAACATGATGGGCCAGCCAATGCATAGGTCAAAACATAGCATCCTCTTTGGGAAGCCTTAAACTAATGCAAAACCAAAAAATAAGCTCTTTTATCCAAAACAGGTGTCCATGATAATTAACAAGGCCAATGATTTTTTATCTTCCGTTATATTTTGTTTTTATAAATTTTTAGATAGTTCTGTAATCCTTCAATTGCTAGTTATTGGTCATAAATGTTGTCCTTGGCTTTTATTTTCTTATTAATTGTATTATATAATTCATGAGACACCTATTATCTTCTAACGAGGAAAAAAAAAAAGAATTAATCTATAAGCTTTTATGTGTGGGCTTTAAGTATGTTCAAATTAGGAATTTGCTCACTAGTAAAAAACAAATCCTAATCCAATTAGGAAGGGTTGCGTTAGAATAGACATATATATATGTCATTATAGTCAAATAATTCATGTTTGAATAATAAGAATTTAGTTACTTTATAAGCAAAAGAATTCAGTTTTTTAATAAGAATTTTTTTTTTAAGACAGTCCTGTGTGTCCTAGTGTAAGCTTTCTCTCTTTCCCTACTTCTCTTTTCCTAATTACCATCCATGTCACTATTCATATGCTTTTCACTAAACTTAGAATAGCCATCCTATTTTTCTTTCTTTCCTTCCTTTCATTCCCAAACCACATCTTTTCCCTCATTACCGTTTTGAAACCTGTAAACCCAAGATTTTTCTCAAACTTTTGATGGTAGCTATCCCTTTCAAACTTTAAATTTCGACAAGTAACTCTCCCTTTCAAACTGACATTCGAAACCCAAATTTGCTGATGTCATGAAATTTCCGGTTTCCAGATTTCTCTAAAACCATAAACCGCCAACTATAATCACTTAAGACAGCAATGAACCAAGTAATACAAACGTTGTTCAATGCCAAAGCCATCATAATATCAACAGATAATTAGGTGCTAGCATGTGCTATTGTCAAACATAGCAGTACAAAGTTGAACATAGCTGTGGTTGAAAGAATGAGATTGAAGTATGAAGTTTTTCTATAGAGTGGCCAAATCCCATAGGAGAACTAATACTATTGAGATGTTGAACATAGATGGAGCCGTTTCCGAGGAGTTTCCTGTGATTAAAGAGCATGTTGCTGGTTTTTTTGAACAGCTGCTTACTGAGCAGGTGAAGTGGAGGCCAAAGCTCGGTGGGTTAGCCTTTGAGACCATTGAGCAGCAGAGCAGAGCGTTTCTTGGCCTTCGAGGAGACAGAGGTTCATGAAGTGGTGAGGAAGATGGTCAAAGACAAAGCACCTGGCCCTGATGGATTTTCTATGGGCTTCTTCCAATCATGTTGGGAAGTGGTGAAGGAGGACTTAATGAAGTATTCCAAGAAGAATAATGAAGTATTCCAAGAATTCTTCTCAATTGGGAAGTTTGAGAAAAGCTTCAATGCTACTTTTATTGCACTTATTCCCAATAAGGTTGGGGCTTTGAATGTTAGCGATTATCAACCTATTAGCCTTGTAAATGGGGTGTATAAGATTATCTCCAAGGTTCTAGCAAACTGCCTAAGGGAGGTCTTGGGGAGGATTATTTCGAATGCATTTGTAAGTGGAAGACAAGTACAAGATTCAGTACTAATAGCCAATGAATGTCTAGATAGTAAATTAAAATCTGATGATCTGGGTATTTTATGCAAGTTCGATATGGAGAAGGCTTATGATCACGTTAATTGGGACTTCCTAGTATACTTGCTTGGGAGGTGTGGATTTAGGAAGAGACGTTGCTCTTGGATTAGGTGCTGCATATCTACGGCTAGGTTCTAAGTTTTAGGTGAATGGCAGTCCAGTTGGCTTCTTTAATAGCTCTTGAGGTTTAAGGGTCCTTTGTCCCTAGTTCTTTTTGTCATTGTTATGGAGGCGCTTAGTAGAATGATCTCTGTTATGGTTGACAATGGCTTTATGGCTGGATTTTCGGTTGGTGAAACCCATCACGATACTCTTAACATTTCTCATTTGTTGTTTGTAGATGAAACTTTGATATTTTGGGAGACAAAATAAAACCAGATTTGTGCTTTAAGGGCACTCCAACTATGCTTTGAAGTTGTGTCTAGTTTGAAAGTGAACTTATCTAAGTTAGAGTTGGTTCCAATTTAAAATGTTCGTAATATCCGATTGCTGGCTAACACTCTCGAATGTAAGGGCTCCTTTCCCGAGAAATATATGGGCCTTCCTTTGAGGGCCGCTTTCAATGCTAAATCTATATGGGATGAAGTAATTGAGAAGATTAAACATAGATTGGCAGGTTGGAAGAGATTGTATTTGTCGAAAGGTGGTAAGGATCATACTAATCAAGAGCACTCCGTCCAATTTACCAACTCATTTCTTATCTTTGTTCTCAATTCTAGCAAGTGTGGCGATCCAAATTGAGAAACACCATCGTGATTTCCTTTGGAGCGGGTTGGGGGATGAATTCAAGCTCCACTTGGTCAAGTGGGATAAGGTATGCTCTCTCAACAGGTGGGCTGAGAATTAGAAATTTGAGGGTATTCAATCGGACTCTTCTTGGGAAATGGTTATGGAGATATAATATGGAAAGGGTAGCTTTATGGAAGTTCGTGATAGACTTCCAAGTGTTTTTTTTTTTTTAGGGGGGAAGGGGGGGGGGGGGGGGNGCACACTAGATGAGGTTGGAGGGTTTTTGCTTGGCACGCTAGAATTCTGATGGGAGACGGATCTAAAGTAAATTTTGGCATGACTTATGGCGTGGAGATAGAGCCCTTAAGGACACAATCCCAACAATTTTTAGGATTGCACGTGAAAAAGAAGCATCAGTAGCTGACCTCATGGAGATGTATGGTGGCTTAATCCAATGGAATGCGAGCTTTATTAGAGTGGCTCATGATTGGGAAGTTGGCAGCTTTTCGAATTTTTTCAAACTCTTGTACGCCATGAGATCGAATCCTCAGGGAACCAACAGTTTGTGGTGGGTACCCGCTAGAAAAGGTACATTTCCTGTTCATTCCTTCTATAAGTCCCTCACACATCTACATAACAATTACTTTCCTTGGAGAAGGATTTGGAGAAATAAGACATCTCCCAAGGCGGTATTTTTTGCTTGGACAGCTTCTTTGGGCAAGATTTTGACTATGGATAATTTACAGAAAGGTCGAGTGATTGTTGTGGACTGATGTTGTATGTGTAGAAAGAGTGGTGAGATTGTGGATCATCTTCTACTTCATTGTGAGGTAGCTAGAGCGTTATGGGATGATGTTTTCAAAAGGTTAGAGCTAGCCTGGGTTATGCCGACTACTATGGTTCGAGCTTCTAGCTAGCAGGACGAACCTCGGCGGTATTCCACAAATCATTGCTGTGGGAAGATCGTTCCTACTTGCATTCTATGGCGTCTATGGAAGGAACGAAATGATTGGACTTTTGAAGATAAGGAGTGCTCATTGGAGGAGATTAGATTGCTCTTTGTTAAAACTTTATTCCTATGGGCTAAAGCTTTAGATTTCAATGGCGTAGACTTTCATGATTTTCTTGTTTCCATTTCTTCCTCCTAACTAGGTGTTACCTCTTGTATATCCCTTGTGTACTTGGGCTATGTCTATTCTTATTAATACAATCTTTTACTTAAAAAAAAAACATATTATAAGCAGACCAAGTTGTGAAGCACAATGGCATAGCACTAAAATGAGCACAAAGGATAAAAAAAGGCAGAAATTTGATAACCAAAATCAAGTATGATGAACAGAACCTTGTATGATTTTTAGAAATGGAACTTACCTTTTTAAAGGAACTAAGCGTCAAAAATATGTTTCCACTTTCAACCAATGCAAACACATTTGTATTGTCCAATTCAATGGCTCGCCCATAAGACTGTTGGAACACATAAGAAATTCCACATTCAACCATTGAAGTACAGATAAAATATATAAATGTTGAAAAAAAAGACACAAAAAAAGTTTCAATGTCATATGGTTATGCACCAAGAATCATACAACCACAACTCGGTATTCATAAGTTACAAGCACAAATTTACTGATAAAAAAAAGGTTCCTAGCACACATTTTATATGATTTGAGTATAACAGAGAAATTTTAAAAGGAAAAAAAAAAAAAAAAGGACAAAGTTCCACAAGTTTTACCGATCTCAACAATCAGCATACTGATGGTGGTTTGGATTCAGGGATGAGTTGAGATGGTTTGTGAATAGTAGAATAAAATATTGTTGGAATATTATTTTTTAATATTATTATTTTTGAGATTTGAAAAAGTTGAATTGTTTATTATATTTTGTGTGGGAATTTGAAAAAATTGTAATGATGAGATGAGATGAGTTGAGAAAAGTTGAAGTTAGTTTTGGATCCAAACCACCCAGACGCCCACCCATCCCACACCCATAAAAAGGGGGCAAAAACAAAAATGAAAAGAAATAAGACAAGCACCTTGACCCAAAGCAGTTCAAAACAAGATCCTAAAAGAAAAATAAATAAATGCAAAGAACCCAAAGAGATAGAGTGAGATAATAAAAATGAAAGAAACTACCTTAATAGCAGCGGTAAACCTGCCCAAGCGCTGGTAGGCAAGACCCAGAGCCTAGAACAAGAAAAGTCTTATTGACATTTGGAAAGCAAAACCAAAATCAATGAGAACATAGAAAATATACATAGATTTGCGCATGCATACATAGAAACATGTGTGTGCGCGTGAATGACTGGAATATAGAGTAGCAGACATACTTGCCATAAATCAGCACAGGTAGGATAACCCCGAATAGCATGTTGAAGGCACTGTACAGCTTCAGACCATTTGTTTTGATGAAGCTGCACGTAACCCAGTCTCCGAAACGCCCAGAAAGCCTTAGGCGACTTTTCTGAAGCGTCTCTGCACACAGACACCTCCAAACTCTCCTTTCCTTCATTGTCCAATAAATCACACAAAGACTCCTATTTTTTGTTTTAATTTTTTTAAACGGGAATGAGTATGAGGAAACTGAACAACTATTATAAAGAAAATCAAAAGAAAAAGAGCAGTGTACTCCGGAATGTGAATCATCGGGGTTTAGGGAGACAGCTCTCTGATAACACTTGAGAGCCCGCTTGGCATCCACGGAGAATTGGGCGTAGTAATGGCCAAGAAATCTGAAAGCCGCAGCGTTTTGAGGGTTTAGTTTGGCCGATATCACGAAGTGCTCCGCCGCCTTCTCCTTCTCGGATTCTCCCTCTTTCTCCCACAACAAGAGTCCCTTTTTTCAAATAAATATTCGACAGGAAAAATACATTAATCAGAAGCGCACAAATACGCGCATACACACACAAAATCGTTGTTACAAACAGTATTATTGAAGTTATGAGGATGGAATACAAGTTCAAAATGAAGAGAGGGATCATCGGGAGACGCATTCACCGACTCCTCCAACCGTCTCAGAACAGCTTCTTCGCTTTCTTCTTCCTGTAAAGGAAAAACGCACGCACTATGAATAGAAAAACACAAAAAACTGACAAAAAAAGGAAGAAATTCAATTCAAGAGAACAAGGAAAGGAAACTGAGACCGATTCTCCCATTCGAGGTGATTGGAGACTCCTGCTAAAACCCTAAACCGCTCATATACTTTACTGTTACACGGCGGTGGAATTAATTGACGAACCACTCACTTCGAGGGTGAGCACTTCCACGAGACGAGAGAAAGAGAGAATATAAATGATAGCTGTTGTATTGCTTCTCCGCATAAGGGGAGAAACTTCACACTGCATCCAACTATATGCCCAACCAATTTCGAAAGGAAAGGAAAAGTATCTTTTTGCCTATGAGATATTTGGTTAAAAGTTAATAATAAAATATTATTATAATATAATTTTTATTTAAAATTTTAAAAAAATTAAATTATTTATTATATTTTATGTTAGAATTTGATAAAATTATAATTATTATATGAAATGAGATGAGATAGTTTGATTTTGTATTAAGGATGTGGGATAGCCCCTCCCCTCCTCGCACACCGGGAGTGGGGCAGTATACCGGAAGGCGAGAGGCTGACTCTCAATTCTCTCCTGCCCACTTTAATAATAGACTACAGTTCACTAGATCTAAAAATTATTTCTAAATTAAAAAATGATCAAAAATACATTTTTAGATTCAATTTATAAATTTAAATTTGTAAATATGACTATAAAATTTTTAAATTTGTTAATATATATTTTGTATAGATTGTGATATAGTATGGTGACTATTTTATATATTACTTTCACAATAGGTTGACTCCTCTATTTTCGATGTGATCATCAAGTATTTCTCCTGTTAATTCTCTAAAACACTTTGAATTAAACATATACAAAACGGTTTTCATCTATTTATCCCTTCCTCATTTACATTTTCAATCACAAAAAAGCCTCAAGGAACAACACAACTATTCACACAATTCGATCCATCCCCCATCTTACTTAAAACCAACATTCATCCATTTGCCTCTATATTTTATCCGACTCGAAGCTACTGCCACCGTTGACTTAGCTACTCAGAACCACCGTGCAAGACGCTTTTGAGGCAAGCCACAATCATTCACCCTCTCTATCTGCTCCTCTGTTTCTCGGTGAGCACCATAGAAATTAATTTTTCTTCTATCAATATTTCATCACAAACAGAGGTCTCTCAGTGTTTCCGCCGACATCGATCTTCACCAAACCCACCACTAAACGTTGTCCCTCGGTGAGTTGAACTGTTGCACGCACTTTCTTCCATTTTGCCTATATTATTCTCGAGCTAACGACATAGATCCCACTATTCTCTCAAAGTCTCCGCCGTCGTTGATCTCCAGCCTCTAGCCACCGCCATTGCACTCCATTTTCTTTGGGTAAGTCCTCACCGATCTCCCTTTTCTCTCCACCATATCTTAGCCTAACAAAGCAAATGCCTTCTCTATTTCCAGAAATTTCTCCGCCGTTAACTCCACACAGGCCACCAAGCACCAGCCTCGTCGCATCTCTTTTCTTCCCCGGTGAGTAGATCACGGCTTCTCCCTCACGCACCTCTCTAATTTCCAGACTTCTTTCCTTAAGAGGTTCTGGTTCAGTTTCTTTAGGAAATTGGACCCTAGGCTTTTAACTCTATCGGTCAAGCATGTGATCAATTTTGGTTAATTACAAAACTACCATTTATGCTTTTGTCGTGTGTCGGCTTTCCCATAAGCCCTGCATGCTTTTTTGTTTATTTCAAAAAAATGCTCTCAAACATTTTCTACTCCACTTTTCAATTTTTGTAAAAAGTCCCAGTACGTTTTCAACTTTTGTGTGTATGACAAAATATGTTTAAAATGGATCTCTTTACGTGGGCTTATTTTTACTTACAAATTTAATATGTTAACTTGATTTTAATTTGGTATTTCTTGCATGTAGTTGACACTTATATTTTCATAAAGTTTAAATTATATAAAGTATTTATTATGATTTGATTATAATAATAAATCACAAGGATTTGAATTTTAAGTATAATCAAGTTTAATTTATATTTTTATGCTATAAATATGATCAAGTCTATTTATATGAAATGAGCCTCACTTTTGAATTGATAAATTTTAGGTAAAATATAATTTCCTCCTAAGCTATAATTTGAAAGTGAAGATATATTATTTGTATTTAAATCATTTTAGTATTTATTAATCTGGTATATAATAAAATAATTATTAAAGTTCTCTCCATAATGTTTATTTAATTACGTAAAATATTAT
The DNA here is from genome assembly GCA_003123785.1 of Pterocarya stenoptera. Taxonomy (NCBI): domain Eukaryota; kingdom Viridiplantae; phylum Streptophyta; class Magnoliopsida; order Fagales; family Juglandaceae; genus Pterocarya; species Pterocarya stenoptera. The sequence goes on from QEOT01006159.1 coordinate 36,694, forward strand.
AATACGTTTTTAGGAAATTAGTGACATATGGTATTTCATATAGGTAACGGTCTGTGAGACGAGATTTTGGACTTTGCGATATGAGGTAAGTAATTTAATCACAAATTAGGTTCATCACATGCTTAGATAGATTATTATTAAAGCCAATTCTCGAGAGTCAATGTTTATGTATCTTGCATGTCATGATTATGCAAACATGTTATCTAGCATAGCACACGATCATGTCATTAGGTATCATGTTCAGATTCAGAAATTATAATTATGTATGTATTATGCTATGCATCTTATGTGCCTACATCTCATGTGCATAAGACACGTAAGCTATCTTAAATTCAGGTGCAAAATAAGATTATATCAGTTAATGATATGGTCATTCATATGCATGGTACCAATGCAATTTCAGGGTGGATGTGCAAGACACAGACTCAAACGTGGTCTACCATAGTATGTATTATCAGCGGCTTCCTTTGCTCTAGCGGGACGTAAGGCCAGTGCATAACCTCGCATATAAGGTTAAGTGTGTTAGCTAGTCAAATCAATTAAATCAGTCATATTAGCAAGATAAGTATGATAAGTCAAGTAATTTAAAAATAAGTCATGCATGACATGAGCATATGTATGAATGATCATGAATTTAAATTCTCAGAATGAATGTTTTATGAACTATATTACTTATGTTTACGTTGTAATGGATTTCTTGCTGAGTTTTCGACTCATTTTAATTTATTTCATGTTTTTAACCACTTAAGTGAAGATGATGAACACGAGTAAGCAGGCTAGGATTAGAATGAGTAGATTGATTTAATTTCATATTTCCTAGTATAAAATTGCCTTTATGACACAAATTTTTTTTCAGTTTATTCATTTAATATTTTTGGAAGACATTTTATTATGCAATTCTTTTTATGAAATAAATGTTAATTTCATGTTATTAAATATGAAATCTCTTGTCGAGTTATATTTTATGAAAATTACGTAACACTCCTAGCTTGCGGGAATGGTTGTTACAAAGCCTAATGGCCCTATCAGCACATACTCCACAACTACTTCGGTCCCTCAGCTTAGGGCTATTTAGTTCACTTCAGCCTTCACTTCAATCTCAAACCCTAAGTCTCCTCCCTTTCTCTGGCGTCATCCTGGTAACCCCCAACGACGGTGGACCTCTAGAGTGTAACAATGCCTCCCCCTTAAAACACCTTGTCCACAAGGTGTGAGAATGCATTTTTAAGATTGTAGTAACTTTCCCATGTCGCGTCTTATGGCCCTTGCCCCTGCCATAAAACCATCAGCTTGGTCACAAGCATGTTGTTAAGAGGGCTAACTCTTCTACTTAGAACCTCCTCCGGGTCTGACTGTAAAGCCTCTTGGGTGTTCACTGGAGGTAGATTTGTCACTGATACTACTCCTAATCTCCTCTTAAGTTGAGAAATATGGAATACGAGGTGTATTTGGGACGTTGGGGGTAACCTCAACCGATATGCAACTTCTCCCACTCACTATTCCACCAAAAAAGGCCTGTAATAATGTTGAGCCAGCTTCAGATCCCGATGTTGTGACACTGACGTTTGCTTATACAGTTGTAGCTTGAGGTAAAGCAGATCCCCCACTTTAAATTCTTGATCTTTCCTTTTTTGATTAGCATATAGCTCCATTCTGTCTTGAGCCTTTTTTATATTATTACGTAGCAAGTGAGAAATGTGTTCCCTTGTTTTGAGTTATGTGTCTACTGCTTCGTCTCTAGTCATTCCTGGCATGTAAGAACCCAACTTAGGGGGGAAGGGGGATAACCATACAAACCCTCAAATGGTGTGAACTTAATTGTTGTATTGTGAGTAGTATTATACTACCATTTAGCTAATGGCACCCATCTGACCTAATCCCTAGGTCTGTCCCCAATAAAGCATCTTAGGTAGGTCTCTAGGCACTTATTCATTGCCTCAGACTACCCATCAGTCTGAGGGTGGTATGCAGTGTTGAACTCAAGTTGTACTCCCTAAGCCTTAAACAGTTCCCTCCAAAAAAGAGACCTGTGAAAGTACTATCTTTGTCTGAGACTATGGATTGGGGCAATCCATGCAACTTGAATACATGCTTGATGACGAGTTGAGCTATGGACTTAGCCGTGTAAGGATGTCCCAAAGCTATGAAGTGACTGTACTTGGTCATTCTATCAACTACCACCCATAGGGTACTGAATCCATTAGAACTAGGTAATCCCTCAATGAAGTCCATAGTTATATGAGTCCATGGTTTTGAGGGAATGTGTAGTGGTTGTATCAATCCACTAGGAGTCTAGGAAATGCATGATCTGACTTATGTTGTTGACATATCTTACAGTTCCTAATATAGGCCCTCAACTCAGATTTCATACCCGGCCAAAAAAAAAATCTTTGGGCTTTCTGGATGGTCTTATGTTCCCCTGAATGTCTCTCCAAGAGCTATTATGTAGGAACTATAGTAGTTTAGTCTTGAGCTAAGGAGACTTTTCCATATAGATTCTGCCCTTGTAGTATGGTACCTAAGGGTGTAAATGGGTCGGTCCAGTCCAGTCCAACCATGGACCAAAGTTTTCGGTCCATCATTTTTTCCAGACCGGACTGGATTGAACACTCATAGGGATCGAATAGGATCGGTAGTTATCGGTCCGGTCCGGTCTATTCGGTCCGACCCTTTTTCTTAAAAAAAAAAAATCATTATATTAGCCTATAAGCCTATTAGGTATATATAGTTATAACTTATACTGATATTAATACTATACTACTATACATATATTATGTTATATTCCTATAACTCTTATAATATATTAATATATAGTAATACTATATATTATACTATTATAGTGTTACTGTTACTACTAGATATAGACTTATAGTGTGTGTATATATATCATAATGATATAGTGATATTATAATGATAAAGTGATTAGTAATATAGTATATAGTGATTTAGTAAAGCTATATAATATCTTAGACTATATAATAGTATTAATATTATACTATTAGTATAGTTATATATTAGTATTAGTTATAAACTTATAGTCATTAGTCATAGTGATATTAATAATTTAATACTATATATAGTTATAGACTTATAGTGATTTCTTTATAATTATAGACTATAGTTATAGTGATTTAGTTTAGTTATCAATTTATAATTATATTGATGATGTTAATTGTTACTAACTTAGAGAATGTGAATGTATTATAATTTTATGTTGTAAATGTGGATAGGTTAGTTGAAAATTACATAATTTATTATACAATTATTATATAAAATAATATATTTAGAAAAATAAAAAGAAAAATTTTTGGGTTCGGTCAGTTTGGTTCGGGAAATCCCCATCCAGGGATCGGACCAAAGATCGAAATACCCCTACTCATTGGACTGAACCCGACCATGGGGACTTTCGGCCCAGTTCGATCTTGGTTCGGTCCGGACCGACCGTTTTACAACCCTAATAGTACCCCTTCCATTCCTGAATAGTGTGGTGATAATTCCTCATTTTGACACTTAGAAATGAGATTCTACAGCTCTGGGTCACCCTCAATATCCTTTTTAATCTCATCTAACCAGTCTAAGGATGGAATTGAGATTACTGCCAATGAAGTCTCCCTCTCATCTTCCACCCTAGACAAGGCATTTGCCACTAGGGGTGTAACAGGTCCGATTTTGGACAAAATTTGGGACCGAACTGGTATGCACCAGCTTTACATTTTCAAGAACCGATTCTGCACCGGTTACTCCCCTAAACTGGTACTTCCGTTTTACCAGTTCCGGTCTGATTTTAATATACTATATACTATATTATATCATATATATAATAGTATATTATAGTATATAATACTATAGTGATAATATATTGTAGTATATTATAATATATAGTGATATAGTATTAGTATAACTATTTTAATATACTATATTATATATCATATAACACAAAACCATTTTATATATAATTATATATTATATATATAAATTATATACAATATAAAAAATTATAATATATATATGAACCGGTCTGGTTAGGTCCGGTTCAGTTTTAGAAAAAGAAAAACTAGAACTAGACCGATTTTAAGAAAAATAAAACTGGTACCGGATCAAACTAAACTCAGTACCGGACCAAACCCACCGGTTCAGTTTGGTCCGGTTTACCGGTTCATTAATTTTTTTTTACACCCTTATTAGCCACTTTGTTATCTTGGTCATTCTTGTATTCAACGAGGAAGTAGTTTACTTAACCATTTTTGCTGCATAAGAGTCCTAATTTTATGTTCCAGGAGATACTTAAGGTTGTGATGGTCAGTTCTAAACACAAAAGACCTGTCTAGTAAGTAAGGTCTCTATCTTTGAATGGCTAAAATTAGAGCAGACACTATTTTTCATAGGTGGAATAGGGCGTGACTAAAGTAGGATACCAGTCTGCCTTGTTGTATCAACATTGCCCCCAATCCTTTTCCAGAGGCATCACACTCTACCACAAAGGATTGAAAAAAGTTCCTAAGAAACCCCTAGGGCCTTGAGGGTCTTTGGCCTAGGCTAATTCAGCATTGCCTTTAACTTCTTAGAATTTGTCTTTACACCCTACCCACGAATAATATGGCCCAAATAGCCCACTTCTAAGCACCCAAATTTACATTTACACTCCTTAACAAACAGTTAATGTTTTCTCAGCATGCCTAATGTGAGTTTCAGGTGTTCCAAGTGCTCTTCCTCTCCTTTACCATATAGACTAGAATGCCATCAAAAATACCAACACGAATTTTCTCAAGAAAGATCTAAAGACCTCATTCATCCAACTCTGAAATGCTAAGGGTGCATTGGTCAACCCAAAGGGCGTGACCAAGAATTCATTATAGCCTTTGTGAGTACGAAATGCCGTTTTGGGCATATCTTCAAGTTTAACTCTGATATGGTGATACCCAGATTGAAGGTCCAGCTTAAAGAATATTCTTATCCGACTTAGCTCATTAAGTAACTCTTCTATAATAGGAATGAGAAATTTATCTTTTATTGTGACCTGGTTTAGGGCCCTGTAGTCTACACACATGCGTCAGGACTCATTTGTTTTCCTCACTAACAACACTAAAGAGGAGTATGGACTTTGGCTGGGTATTATTACCCATGTTTCCAGTAATTTCTTTACTATTTTGTCTATTTCATCCTTTTGGAAGAATGAATACCTGTAAGGCCTTATAGATACAAGTTTAGCCCCCGATAATAGATTAATAGCATGGTCTTGGACCTTAATAGGGGTAACCCTTTGGGTTCTTGGAATACATCACCGAACTATTCTAGTGCTGCTCTGATGGAAGTTGTTAGATTCTTCTTGCAATCATCATCCCAATTGTTTATCATCTGTAAAATAACCCTTCTTTTTTCTAACTTGCTCATTTTGGTAGAAGACCCCTCCTCTAGTAACTGTGAAGAGACCTTGCAGTGAGACTTCCTACCCCTGTGCAGAGAACTTCATGGTAAACTTCTTAAAATCCCAAGTCACAGTCCTTAGAGATTGCAACCAATGTATTCCCAAAACCATATGACAGCCCACCAACTCCATTACAAATAGATTAACTGTGAAAAACTTTCCTTGCACCACCACCTTTACATTTCTTCCCAACCCTCTACTGGCTACATGGTCTCCATTTGCTACCCTGACCCTCACTTTCTTCCCAGCACACGCAGGTAGTTTGGCCTTTTTAGCACCCCCATTAGCCAAGAAGTTATGGGTGTTGTTGCCTGAATCTATCAAGACCACCACCCACTGTCCAGCTACTCTTCCCATCACCCTCATAGTTCTTGGGTTGTTGAGCCTATCAAGGCATGCAATGATATTTCAGGCTTTGAATTATCTTCCATATCCACAATTTCCTCTTCTCCTTCCTCCACACTCAGCAGTTAGGGTCTGCTTTCTACCATTCCCCTCCCATCTTCCTCAACCTCTGCTATCAAAAAGAGCTTAGGGTTCTTCCACTTGTGACCCGAGTTCTATTTAGAGTCACAATAGTAGCATAAACCTCTGTCACTCCTCTCTTTCATTTGGATAGAATTAATCTTCTGGACTAGAACTACAGCCTTACTTATACCCCCCGGGTGAGATCCTTGACCCTTATGACTCCTAGATTCTATACTTACGGAGGGATAAGTTTTAACCCCTCTCTTAGTGACCTTCACATTTTCTTCTTGCAACTTAGCCAAACTAAATGCTGTTAACATATCAGGAGGGTTAAACATTCTCACCTGCAACCTAATTTCATCCTTTAGGCCACTTAAAAAATAACTTAATTTATGGAAGTCAGACAGCCTACGTAATCTGTTAGAGATTGCCTCAAATTCCACCTTATACTCCTCCACAGAACCAGATTGTCTTAACCTAGTTAGATCCTCCATCAGGTCATTAGAGGTAAGGGTGTCTTCGGTCCGGTTTTGGATATATTTTAGAATCGAACCGGTATATACCAATTTTGAGATTTGAAGAACCGATACCGCACCAGTTATATCCATAAATCGGTACTTCTGGTTTTACCGGTTCGATCCCGTTTTTTCGATATATTATATAGTATATATAATAATATAATGATAATATATTTAAGTCTATTATAATATATATTATAATTATATTATAGACTATAGTGATATATTATAGTATAATATAATATATAATGATATTGTATTAGTATAACTACTAATACAATAAACTATAGTGATAATATATAGTTATTTATATAAGATTTAAATTTATAATACAAAATTATTTTATATATAATTATATATCATATATATAAATTATATATAATATAAATATATTTTATACAATATAAAAAATAAAAAAATATATATATGAACCGGTTTGGTTCGGTTCGATGTTAGAAAAAGAAAAATAAACCTGGATTGATTTGTACCGGTTTTGAGAAAAATGAAACTGGTACCGGACCAGAACGAACCGAATCTGGTACCGAACCAAGCCCTCTGGTTCGGTCCTGTTTACCGGGCTTTTTTCTCACCCCTAATCATAGGAACTAGGTCCAAATCCAAGTAGAAAAAACCTTAACAAATGACTCAATTTGTAATGACACCCATGTTCTCTAGGTCTTAGAACCATATCATGCTTTCCCTTCCATATGGTAGGATTCTAGCCTCAGTTTGTGTTGGGAAGAGTGTTATAAAACAAAAAGAATTGATTAGTCTTGTAAAGCTACCCTAGGGGGTCTTCCCTTGGAAAAGAAGGGAAATCAATTCTTACTGGCCTGGGTATTATCTCCCCATTTACTTCAATGTACCCATCCTGCCTCTGGTGGTTCGCTCATAATGAAGACTCTTCATGATGAAGGCTTCCATTTCTTTTTTGCAGCTCCACTGTTAAAGCTGCTAATTGTTGTACCACTGCGTTAGATTGCCTCTTCAAGGCTAACACCTCTGTCTCTAATGTTTTCAACTGGGACTCAGTGGCCTTCTTCAACCCACTCAGTCCTTTTTGCAATTGGTTGATGCGAGTCTCCTCAGCCATCGTGGTGGAAATAGTGTTGAGGATTAACCTGCTAAAATGTCAAACTGTTACACGGTGGTGGAATTAATTGATAAACCAATCACTTTGAGGGTGAGCACCTCCAGGAGATGAGAGAAAGAGATAATGGAAATGATAACTGTTGTATTGATTTTCTGCATAAGGGGAAAAACTCCCCACTACACTCGACTATATGCTCTGACATAACAAATCCGAAAGGAAAATAATGTGTAACTATGAGTCTATGCACAACACTTAAGGAAAATAATAGACATGTAGATGACAGCTACCAGCTAATGGGCTTATACACCCAGACTGACGTAACTTGGGCCTTAGCCTTACAACTATTAAAATGCAATAAAAAAAAATAAAAGACAATTAATAAGAAGCCCAATGGCCTTGTCGGTCCATACTCCACGACCACTTCAATCCCTCGGCTTAGGGCTACTCAGTTCACTTCACCCTTCACATCAGTCTTGAACCCTAAGTCTCCTCCCTTTCTCTAGTGGCGCCCTGGTAACCCTTAGCCACAGTGGAGCTCTAGATTGTAACATTTACTTCTCAGTAGAACAAAGCTGCGACTTGAGAAGAACAACTAACTGCAATCCTTTGTTCTTCTTTTCCTTTTGATTCTTTTTCAATCTTTTGAATGGCCGCTTTATAGACTTGTTGAGGCGAGATTTATGGCTTCAAATGAACCAAATCGATGCATTAAGAAAACCAGTAAGCAAAATTTGCATGAAGAATTCTATTTAGAAGTTGTGTGCAAGCACATCCTATATTTTATTTATGAGAAATGATATTTACAGTCGTTGAGTGTGTAAGCGTCATGCAATCTCTTTGAAAAAAGTGAGTAAATAGGAGACCCATATGAAAAAAATATATAATTTTTTAATAGTGGACCTCAATTTTTTTTCAAAACGATTGCGCTTCACTTGCACACTCTATGATTGTATGTATCATTATTCTAAGGAAAGTTTTCTTAGGACAGTTACAGTCGCCTTCACAAGGTTTTCTTAACAACACAACTAGTGCCAGCCACCACCCCACCACTAAACTCTCGTTCTTGCGCCACGTCACAAGTCCTATTTTAACAACCCAAAAACAAAGCATACATTTTTTATTATCAAAGATCGGGTCTTTAATTTATAATTTTATACGTCGAGGATTTAAGATACCGAGTAAATTGAAGAATATTCATTAATTATATATATAAATGTAATATGTCATGCAGGTAACTTCAAAGTTTCCATAGATTAGGTCTACTTACCAATTTAAAAGAAAAAAAAAATGTTATAATCATAAACAGATCTCACAAAAATAAATTCAGAAAAGTAGGTCAAATACTTAAAACAGTATTCAATTGGAAGATGTGAGGTGGAATGGACAAAGTTGGAATGCATATGATGATATCCAATCTGTTATGTTGTGTATAATAATATGATAAAATAGTACTATTAAATATAGTTTGAAGTGTGCAAGTCATGTGCAATAACTTAAAAAAAATAGAGTCTACCATAAAAAAAAAAAAAAAAATCCCTAATGTTTTTTACATTTTTTTTAAGGAACTATACAAAACTTTGATACCCTAAGGTCTCGTTTGTTTTCGGAAAACATATTATCTCATCTAATCATTATAACTTTTCCAAATTTCAATACAACATAAAATAAACAATTCTACTTTTTCAAATCCCAAAATAAAAATAATATTAAAAAATATATTCTAACAATACTGATTTAATTTTTTAACTTTAATCGTAACTCATCTTATCTCATTTTATTTTCCAAAACAAACAAGGCTTCAATTGACAATTTTGTGTATCTTGAACAAATTCCGTAAATGAGTAATTTTAGTTGAAATCCTAGACAATTGGTTAGTTGATATCCTTCTAATTCGTTGTTATGAGCTCATAACCGGCAATCAGTCCTAATATTAATGAGGAATACTATTATATCCTTTAATTTATGCTACTCACTTTGCCCTCTTGAGGTGTCACGTGACTTATTAAAAAATTTAAAATATACATATTCAAAACAACATAATGCCCAAAAACATAAATCTTAAATTCTCTCTACCTTTTATATTTGTGTTTTTACTTTTTTTAATAAGACACCGGACACCATATTGTGGTGTCACATTAAAGAGACAAAGTGAGTAGTATAAATTAATAGAGGTAGTATTACTGATGGAAGAGACAAATCCTTAAAATATCAAAGCTACAAGAGGTAAAACTCAAACCTAAAAGCATAAAGAGCGAAACCTCAATGGGAAAAATATTCCTAAATTTACTATAACTGTATTCATTGCCTACTTTTCCCATCTGTGTCTTTTGGGGTTGGGGGAAGGAGGGAGGGGACGAGGATAAATGATCTTAAGCAATCAAATGAGATCTATCCATGTCATTGCCTTCTCTCTAGACAATCGTTCTTAACTAGTTACTGTAATATGAAAATGACATTCAATCCAGGAACATGAACTCAACTAGGAATAATGGACAACTTCCAAACAACCTACATATGAATGTACAAAGAAGTGGATGGCCAAAATTCTGTGGTTTTTCTCTTTCTAATTACTCCTGTACAACTTGGCATTTTACACCTTATTTGGTTGAACGGAAAACAAACGATTTGACATCTCTTGTACGTACAGATTAACGGCTGATCAGACTGTTCTTGCTTTGGCTAATTCTCCATGGATCACATATCGAAATGTTGAGCTATGTGGTAACCAATGGATGTACTTATCCACCTTTCCCTTCATGCATTTTTTGATAGCCTGTTGTCGAACTTCTGGTAGATTCTCATATACTACCTCCAAGAGCTCATGCATGCTTAGTGACATATCCTTTGCAAAGTAATAGAGGACTTTTGGCAGGAAAATCTTCATTTCCTTGTGGATACGGACCCTTGTTTGGATGAATTCTTCCTTAGCAAGTCTCAGATCCCGAAATATATTCTTCGCTGTGTAGGCTCGAACCTATGTCGAACAAGAAATGCAAATACATCAGACTACAACAACTGCACATGGCTTCAAAAGTTTCAGCACATCTTATTTTGCACTCTGATTACGGAATTAGAAAACATTAACAATTATATGTTTGAAGAAAAAACATACATACCACTGGATCAGAGTATGCCCCTGAACATAGCACAAAATGAACTAGCGGCTCAGGGTACTCTAAGGCATATACATGTCCGATACTCCCGGTCTTGGATTTCCTTCCCGAATACAACAGTGTATGCAGCCACTGCATTCACATTGTTTAAAGGAAAACATTAGTTGTATGAAAAGAGCTTGAAATAATTATATGCCTTGCATTATCCAGAATGGGCATCTACTATGGTTGAAATCATATTAAATCAACATAATATGACTCCAATTTCCATAAACACCAACAGAAATATTAAGGCGCCACTGCAACTGCAGATGGCTTTTCTTCATGTGCACCTGAGTGGACATGCAGCCCTTTATAAGAAAGACACAAGACATCTCCCAGAAAAGGAGAACCAGACAATCGTTGTGAGATTCCCTTATAGAACACAGAGCATTGCCCCTTGTTTAGAATTAATGGCCACACCACTTGGAGTCTCTAGGGAACCTGATCCTCAATCGTACTACATAGAAGGCATCAATCCTAATGCAGAAGGCTAACTTAGGTGAAGTGCAAGGGCCAAGAACCTTTCATCTTCCTTGTACCCCTCCTGATTTGAATAGCCAGAAATATTGGAATGGAAAGTGAGTCCCCAATCCACTGTAATGACACCTGCCACTCCCAAGTACCAAAAGTGGAGGAAACATTTTACTTCTTGGGACTCGGGGATTCCTACCCCAAGTCATAGGATACCATTAACCTCCCCACTCAGTGTTTCTGCCTAGATGCCTTACTCCTCTGAGAAAGCCGAGGCATCCCAACCATCCTTTTATTTTCAGGCCCTTTTACCAATTTGTACAAACCCACAAGCACTAAGAGACACATTGAAGTACATAAAACTTTGATAGGTTGGTATAGCGGTCACATGCATTTTATTTGCATGATTTTAAAGTAAAAGGCATACCGGCGCTGAGCGATGTGATCGAATTCCTAAAATGGAGCTTTGTATGTCATGGGCATTAATGCAATGCCCGCCCACATTGTACGTTGCCTGAAGATGAATGAGAGTTAAATTACAGAAGTAATTTTACTTATAGTATATTAACATATTAACTATAAAATTATGGTAACTTTCCTACCTTCAAAATGGAGGTATTCTTTATACGATCAGGAATCCCATATGCCAAATATGCCTGCAATGAGAACCTCGTAAGCCTCACCCTATTTACTACTCTAGCCTTTAGCACATGAAGGTATAACAAGAAAACAAATGGAATGACTGACAAATAATTACTTGTCCAAAAAAAAAATATGATTTATGTTATTCAACTATTAGCGCTATGGTAAAATCAGCACAAGGCATTACCAGAGGGCTGATCCTGTAGCACATGCAGCGATTTAGCTATGTTTGGGCACTTAGATGAGATCATCTCATCCCAAAACTTTTCATAATTTCTTTCTCAGACGACACTCAAATACAAAACACTTTTCAATTTCAGATCTTCAACTTTTTCATCAAACCATTACCTAATTTATTACAAATTTTCCAAACTTCAAAACAAAACATAAAAGCAATACAACTTTTTCAAATTTCAAAACAAAAATTATATTAAAAAATTATATTCAAACAAAATTTTAAGTTTATAATATTTTTATTCAACTTTTTCTCTCTCCTTTTTTAAAACCCAATAAAACATCTTAACTCAAACTATTTCACTATAATTTACAAACAATTTCACTACTATTCACAAAATTATAATCTCATATCATTACCCAAACAGCCTTAGTGTATAAGTTTTATTGAGATGATTGGTACGTCTAGTTAAACATGATGAATGGCTACAACAGACAGATCCTCTCCAATTCACTGAAATTGGATACCACCTATTTTATGTAAAAAAAAAAAGGGTGTACTTTGGTCCTTTCACTTACAACACAATCTCTTTTAGAAATACAATGAATAAAACACCCTCTGTTATACACTAACTGGATAATATCCATTTCAAGTAAAATGGAGGGGTCCTATTCCAGCTGGAACCATCTGCTCTGAAGAAAGGAGCCACAGACCATCTGCAGTTGGTTTTAGCTTGTCATGATAATACTTTTGTACGAGGTTTTTAGGGCTGAAATTAATGTAAATCATTTGAAGGACTCATTGTCAGATTGTCCCCAGCATTTCCACCATGAAAAAATTGTGTTAAAAATGGTGTTTCAGAGCACCAACTCCTATTATAAAGCTTCAGTTAAATTGAGAGCCATACATGCATCACTAAGGCATTGTGAATATTTATCCAGAAAGCAAGCCTCTCCTCACGTTTCATCTTTCTCGGGTCAACCTTCTCAAGGCTTCGAACCAATGACCTACACAAAATAAAAAGGAATTAGAAAAACTTTTGAAGGAATACCACAACCTCTCTTTAAACTGCTGATCTGTTCTAATTTCTTCCCTTTCTCTGTATCATAAAAGGATGTGCAAACAACAGACCAAAGATCTGGGTTAACATATTGCCTAATGCATGTCTAATTATGCTAGTTCACTATGATGAAGGATATGAGCACCACCTGAAATCTTGTAGCATTTTAGCAGCGAAATTGAAACTATCGTCATCTAAGCATATCTTCAGAACTTCTACCACTGCAGTATATGGTCCAGAATCTTCTTTTAATCCTTGAAGTTGACGGTGCACAGCAGCATCCTCATTGCCATGTGGACTCCAACTATCACAGGCATTCTTTGAAGAAAATATGCTCGAGGACGACAAGGATGAAATAGGAGAAGCAGACAAGCCTGAATGGGCAGGAGGGTGGCTTGCAAGTTTGCAGTATATTGAAGATATGCATCTCACGATGTCTTCAGAAAGTATATCCGGAGAGCTAAATGTGTTATCACTGCATGAAGCAGCAAGGTGATCTGCTAGGCAGCGATGACCCGAACCAGCATTTTTCCACTCCTGCAAGTTCTCACCACAGACAAATCTGTAACTAGATACATAAACAGAAGATATGCATCTCACAATGTATACAGACGGTATCGCAGAAGAGAAATTTATAAAGAATTGTAAGCCTGTACAAACAAACTAGTTCTTTTAACCAAATCTAGGTTGCTAAGGTTGGACAATGGAGGCGTGTTTACCTTACTAGATTTTGATTTTAGATGTGCAACAAGATCCGGATTATCCGAATTGGCCCATCCTGTAGGGGACATTTTATCATGATGGACTAAACCATCTTTGGACACTCGTGGCTGCATATTTTGATGTGATTGATTAGATAAAAGTTTTGGCGATGATCCCATCTTGTATTGTAAATAGGATCCATGAGTATCTGGCAACGTGGGTCGTTGCCCTTCAAAAGCTGTCCGATAGAGTGAAAGAAGATAACGCTCCAAATGCATAATTTCAACTTCAAGTGTTGCAATCTCCTCCCTCAATTCTGTGGAAGACTGCATTCCAGAGTCCAAAGGTCAAAATCAAGACAAAGTTACGAAAGAAAATACAAGACAAGGTTAGACAATAGTTTCATCTGGTGTTTGGGCATGATTCTTGAAGATGGTAACGAATCATCAGTAGTTTGAGCAGTGGTAGACAATATGGTTTACATAAAATGGTTTACAGATTATGAATGAAGGTTATTTCCTCAGTAACAGATATATCCAGCCTACGGTCCCAGCATGTGTGGAAGTTTTGGAAAATTCATCTGTTACTATCATCAGTCTCTTATAGTTGGTATCAGGGTGTGTAGAAATATACAAACCTTCGGAGTTGGAGTGCCATAGGAAGGAATAGAGTTGTTCGAAAAACCCAATTCCTTATTGGAATCCCAACGCAGGGAAGCTTGGTCAGGTAATGATCTCTCGGACTGTACATACTGTGAAAAAGATGCATAGGAAAATTCCATGAAGATATCCAGCCCCCAGAAACAAACACAAACAAAAAGAGTGCATGATGAACCTAATGGATTTTTGTGATCAAATCAATGTGAGTTGGAAGCTCATGATTTTCTGAGTCAAGATATCATGATTCATGGTACGTTAGCTCTATTTGGTTTCAATGGATAATGAAAGTTTTTGTCTTTCATCAGCCAGTTGACACAGCCAAATAAAAAATGGAGCAGGTGCTAGGCTGGAACTGGGCCAATTGTGATCTAAACGCCTGGTCATGAATTTGGATATTTCAGCAAAAATACGTGACTTTGGGAAAGTTCATTGACATTTGACGTACATCTGCCCTAATGTCAATAGGAAGCAAAATGTGGTTCGGTTCAGCATCCCAATTGAGTTATCTGGTCCTGCTTGTTTGTCAATGGGATCAAGATACTTTCCAATATGAAACAAATCCAAGAATTGGCACTGGGATAGCTGAAAATAAAAGTTCATCTGAAGCCTGATCTAAAATCCTAGAATCCAGATTTGCCCACAAACATAACCTAAAGATGAAGGAGAGGAGCTCTGTTGAGTTCCTGTGACACCCTCATTAAAAACGTGAAAATAGAAGTTTCTTAGAACATTGGTAAAAAATCCCTGAATCTAGCCCACAAACAGAAGTACAAAACCTAGGCTCAAGGGGTAAGCTCTATTGAGTATTGAGCCCTTCAATAAACCAGTAGAAACATGTCAAACAATGCTAAGGAAATGAATCCCAAATATCAGATGCGGAGAATATCCTAGGATCACTAGATGAGCAAGCGGGCAAAAATGTAAGGATACTTACAGGACTAAAATAGGATGATATTCTGGGTGACATATTTAATATACTTCCGGGGAGTACATTCTCAGGAGCACTACAAATAAACCAAAATGATAACAGTGGCATATAGGTTACATAAATAGAAGCAATGGAATTGGACGCAATGCACTGGAAAAAAATGTTCAATCTTGCAATGCTTACCTTACAAAACTCAGGTGAGAAGGAGAGGCGCAAGAAGGGGAAGAGGATCGACAATTCACACTCAGCATGTTCTCTTCAACAGAAACCACTATAGAGCATCATCCACAGTAAGCATTAAAAGAAGGCAAAACAGTAGCAAGATAGAGACAGAGATAAGAGGAAAGGTGAAGCATGAGATGAAGATATTGAGCTTGAAGCATAAAAAGGGAACGGCGCTACCTAGTCAAAAGCTGGAGGTACCAAAGCTCCGCCGCCACCTCATAACTTGGAAAGACAACTTTATTGTGTTTTTGGAGAGAGAACTTCAACAGTTCAACTCATGCATATATCTTCAGCAAGTGGCTAATAGCAAGAGAAGAAATGAACAAGAAGTCAAAGAGGATGACACTGCCAGTAACAGCACGAAATGGGTACACACAAAAACAATCAGACAATGCAGTAGCAAATAGCAAATGCACTCTAAACAACTCTGACCAAAACCATCCAGAACTCTGATAACTATAAATTTAGGCTGAGCACATGACCCAATTTAGGACATGGAGTGGGTGTGAAGTGTAAACATGTTTCTTTGAAGAACTGGGAAAAGAAATTATTTGTGAGACATGAACAATAGACTCTCAATCGAACAATAGATCAGAGGGGACGACCCACCAGAACCGGTTGAGTTGGTAATTAAAAACAACAATTATGAGTCATTGAGGAAGAGCAAATGCCATTGTCTGCCATAAACATAATTAAAGAAGACAAAGAAAAAACATAAGAATCATTAGATTAGGTGGGGGAAAGTAACAGTTATGATTACAAACAGCTAAAAAGGGAGCAGGTGTTTTGGTTCTGCTAACCCATCCCCACTGCTCTTAATTAAATCCCCGCATGCATTCCACTATATTCCATCTCCATGGCATTAATATATATCTTGCAAAAAAAAAAGCAAGTCTTTCTCTACAGAGTACAGAACGATTAAAACAATAATTCTCTTCATCCGCCAAAAATCAATGCCTATGGAGATTGCCAGCCTAGTTATGCTATTCTTTCATTGATCAATAACTCAGAAAAGCAGTTTGTATGTGCATAGCAGGGGGATCACTGGGCATACATTGTATCAGAGAGATTCATGTCCAAAGTTTGAAGGAAAAGACCGCAGCAATGAAAATAATAATAATGCAACCTACACCCAGAATACAGCTGTTTCTGCAATGAATAGACGGGGCCCATCGTTAAACAAGATGAGATTCTATTACCGAGAAAAAGCCCACCCTCTCTTCCTAGTTTCTTTAATGGTGGAATTCTCCTACGCTTATATATTTTTAGAATAATGATACGTAAAGTTTAAGATATGAAAAATTATTGAGAGATATCATTGTTGACAGCAGTTATACAATATGTAATTTTATTAAACTGTTTATTTTTTAAAATTGAAATTATGAGAAAAAAATAAGAAGAGAAGAAAAAGTCATATAGTGACTACTATAGTGACTTCTCTCTAACATTACTTTTAAGATATACACGAAACCAATTTTTTTTTAATTTTTTTAATTAAAATTCACTTTTTTATCAAAGATATATGCAAAATTTGCATAATTTAAATTTATACATAATATTGAGAATAATTTAAATAATTTATAATATCTTTTTATTATTTTATTATTATTTTTATTTATTTTTTACTACTATTTAATATTTTATTATTATATCTTTATTATTATTTACAGAATATTTAAAAATATTTTATTATCTAAACGTAACCTACAAAATAATTAACTGTTGATTTATATCATTAATTTCATATTTTTTAATTGATATTTAAATACTTTTTTATTTAAATGATTACCTATAAAATAACTCAAAATATATGAAATTAGTTAATATAATAAAAGAATCGGACAAAATTTAAAATAAAAATATCTCTGACGGTGGTGTCTGTCACAAGAAAAAGAAAGAAAATTACGCGGCATGGCCCATCAAGAGGAAAATGCAAGAAGGAAGAAGTTTCAGTGGTGGGAAAAAAAGAATCGCTTTACGATGAAATTGGAGGCAGCAGTTTCCATGCAGTCACATATAAGCATTTATTTAGTCCTTACAAGTCAAATCGTACCCTGTAAAATTTTCGCTTTTATTAATCTCATTTATCACACGGTCTTTTCGGATCGGAGACACGTGCTCTTTTAGCTATTCATTGTTCCAACAAATCGCGAAGGAGAAATTAATAAAATTATATTGAGTTAAAATAGACAAGTGCTGACCTTTGAAAAAAAAAATATATATTCGTTTTAAAAAAAGTGTAAAAAAAATAATTTTTTTAATTAGATTTATTTTTTTAATAAAAACATAAAAATGGTAAAGGAGATTTAAGATTTTAGTTTTACTCATTTTTTATTTTTTAATATCATTTTATTTTAAATATATATATTTTAATAAATCACGTGACATTGAGAATAGTATAACTTTAATGATACAATAGCAAAATTTTTATTTTATATAAATATTTTCAATTTAAAGCATAATATATAAATAATTGTACGATCATACGTATTATTACAATTTATCATATAAATAAATATGACAAAATTGAAATGAAAAATAACATATAATTAAAAACCTAATAATCTTTCCATAAAACCGGTTTCCATATAATCTGCATGCAGTTAATTTGGATTTTTCTCTATAGGGTGATTCTCGAGGCAGTCTCGAGAGTCCCAACCTCTAAATATAAAACCAATATTGCAGACTGATCTATCACTCCATGCATCTGATTCTTTCTTTATTTGTCAATTACTACTGATTTCACATCCCCATCTCAAATCCCCTTGCTTTATGAATCGATGGTACATTTCTTATTTGTTTAAATAAACTGCAATAATTATATTCTTTTCTTTTTTCTAAGTAAAGTAGATCAACATGACTAATGGTATATATTAGCTAACAATGCAAGTTTATTTGGTTATTGTTTCTATCGAAGGATATGAGCAATCGGCATGGGAAAACTATGATAGAAGATGTTAATGCATAAAATCTCCATACAAAAGGAAGAAAGAGCCATCTACAACCTATAATGGTGACTCGGGCCTCGATTGGTGGCGTCCGGATTACGTAACCCACAGTAGGGATTTGGAACGATAATATAGTTTCCCTACATACATCCATAATAATAAATAAAAAATAAATATAAAAGATATAAATAAAGTGGAACACACACATATTTATGAAGTTCAGTACATGACCTACATCCACAAATTGTATGGAGGACAAATCCACTATTATACATTTTACTATTTCTTGTAATCTCTCATATCTCATAATATAGCAGGATTGAGACTCCTTTAACCTAGAGAAGATTAAAAAAAAAAAAGGGCATATCACCTTAACTGAGGTTGAAAAAGAAAAAGAAGTTACTTTCATCTTGGCCCGAAATCCTCATTTCTTAGATCTCATATCTCTTTTATATAGTCTTTGGGAGTGGAAAACACTAGTCTTGTGTCACCTCATCCTCTACTTTTTGTGTCTGACATCCTTCCTCTCCTTTCTCATTTTTTTTGTCAATTCTCTCTTTTTCTCTCACACCTTTCTTTGCCTTTTTGTCTTGTACTCTTCCTTCATTTTTCCACTTACCTTCTGATGATGGTTCTTTGGTGGGCTGGGCTGCTATTTTTATCCCTTTTAGAAGACATAAAATAAAGAAAAACTATTCTCATCAGTTACTATTCATCATCACATACTCTATGAAAAACACTCTCACACTCTATGAAAAAAAAAATCATTTCATATGCGTTGTGTGTTGTGAACAGTTGTTGATTTGTAGCAAAACTCTAAAATAAAATAGAAATAGAAAGAAAAAAAATGAGGGAGAGAGAATAAAGGCATAAACTCTAAAAGCTACGTTTTAATTATTCTCAATTGATATTAATACAAATCATTGAAATGGATAAGAAAATTACATGAAGATGAGATAAGATAAATATATTCATCATAATAAAAATCAAAATCTATTGTTTCGATAATTATAAAAATTAAATAAGTTAATTTGATAATTATAAAATCAAATTTGGGTAATAATCACATCAAATTCTTAATTTGATATTATTTTTAACAAAACGTTGGTATAGCCATCTAATATCAGAAAGAATCTAGGGTCATAATTTAGGAGAAACTCATTATAAATGAGCACTCCACAAAAATCAAATCAAAATACAACCACATATATATATATTTTTTGTTCTATGTGATGATCTTCTTTTTTGATTATTTATTATTAGCTGACTTAATCATCGCAGTGGCTTGATCTTAATTCAGACGCAAATTGATTTCGAGGATCGACTGTTTGGCTTGTAGGAATTAGAGCTCGACACTATGAATCAGACCACTCACTAATTGATGACTTTGAGCTAATTATTTTCAGACATACACACCTTCCAACACTGCTATATCTCTTGTTACACCTTGCACGCATTTACCCTATGAGCCGTGCTACATCCTCGGAACAAAATGGTTTTTTTTTTTTAATTTTTCTTCATTCATTTTTATATACTTTTAAATATATATTTTTTTTAAATTCACTACATCACGAAAAAAATAAAGTTAATAATATAACTGAAAACGTAGTAGCATTTCTCATACCGAGAGACAATACGAGGCGGAAATTCGCAGCATTTCTGTTTTTTATTTTTTATTTTTTATTTTTTTCTTACCTATAAAAGTCTGAGATTATTCCAACGTAAATATGTTGGGTTGAGGCTGGATGGATCGGTTTATCCAGAAATTTGGACATCCTATATATTAACCCCGGATACATCAGCATTGATTTCGTGCAGTGGTCCACGTTGTAATTAGGAGGCCCATCAATTATGGGTGGCCCACCACGTTATTAAGTCGAACATTCTCCCACATCCAAAGGAATTTATTTATGCAAACCGCTCACAAAAGAGGCACATTTCTGCTTTTTAGAGTGGAAAAAGGAAATTTTAGGCATGTATCTCAAAAATAATTATTTAATAATACTAAATAATTATTTACTTATTTAAAAGAAAATCTCAAAAATTACATCAATATTAGAGAGAAGTGCATGTAGAATGAGTGTAATTTGTAAGAATTTTCACACATAATTAGTACCGTATATAAGAAAATAGCTTGGACTTACCATTACCTCGGGCACAATGGATGGCATTACACAGGAGAAGAAAATGGAGAAAAAACAGAGGTGAACATTATGAAATTCATGTATTCGAACTCGTCAAGCTCGAGTTTTTCATCTTGACGTATTTTATGTTAATAATTATTTTCATTAATTACTATTCACTACTCCACGTCCCACACTCTATAAAAGAAACTGTCAAGTCTGAGATGTGGAGTGTAGAGATGAATAGTAACTGATGTATAACAAAACTCATTTTATGTTCACGAAGAGTTCTTAATGTTAAAGAGAGTTCGAACTTATTTACGAGTTACTTTTTAATCAAATAAATTATATATATAGTATTTTATAACTCTATTTCTAAATTTCTACAAAAAAATTATTTTGATATTTTGCTAATATGTTTATAAAATGTATATAGACATGATATATCAAAGATAAACTCAAATTTGATTAAACTGATATCAAGTGGCTTGTCAAGTAATATTCTTGCTTATTAACAACCCAATTCGATATTGATCCTCCAATTTAAAGAATCTCATGAGCAACTTAAGTTGACAGTAACCCAAACAATCTGATCCATGCATGTGGCCGAGGAATGAAACCACCCGGCATACACCACCAAACACGGATCGAGATCATTCATGTACTGCACCCCTCTATACATATTTTCATATCTATGCGTGACCTGATCTTGTTGGCCGGTTGGACAAGATAAAATCAGAGTGTATATATATATATATAGGTCAGATTTTCTGGTTGATAGCTAGTAGTACTGTCAAACGTAAAGCAAGCAAAAGAAGAAATAGAAACAAATGGGAAAAAGTTGGTGGAGCCCTAGTGTTCGTGTGGCAATATAATTTACTCGTGTGCATGTCCATATCTGCAACGTCCTGTGTATGATCTGATTCTTATCCACCTATTTTTTTCTCCACACAATATATCTGTGTTTGTGTGTGTGATCGATCGATCGAGCTGACGTTCTCAATCCATCGAAGACGAAGATATTGGATGGGGGACTGTAATTTGATAGGGTGGGGGACACAAAACAAAGCAAATCAGACCATATATATATGTGCAGTACGCTGGAAGTCACTCCATACTGCATGTAACAACATGAAACGACAGGCCAGGCCAAGCCTTTCGTAAATTAAAGAACCAATAATTAAAGGTCCAGTCAACAGTACTACGTACTCATCAATCAGATAATCACGGCCTCGATGGGGTTTATGGATGTGTATGCATGCATGCATGCATGGCTATAAAAAGAAGAAGTAGAAGAAGCCAAGAACAGGATGTAGCTTCACGTGTGACAAGACAGCTCAACTAATTACTAATTAATGTCGTTTTTCTGCAAATTATCATATATACAGTACTTCGATATTCCCGGATCGATGGATGTTTGTTTGTATCACAACCACAAACTTAAGGCAAGACATGAAGGCTTTTCAGGTCAATTCTTCGATCGGGTATTATTCTTTTCTTTTGATATTTCCATTAATTAGATCGACCCTCATGACCAGTTCGATCTATATATAAAGCTGATCAGCCTGGGAAATATCATGCATTGATCTGGCACTAGACAGCAAAAGAACAGTCAACTTAGGACTATCTAGCTCTTTTTTTATTTTATTTTTAAGAAGAAGATGATACTCTAATTTTATTGATAGTTTTTATTTATAGTGGAGGAAAATCGTAATTATAACTAGACACCTAAGTGATACAATTAAGAACAAAGAAACAAACCCAGGTATTAAAAAACCATAACAACTCCAACCAAAATACAATATTCCCATAATGTTCAGAGCACAAAGACCAAAACCAGGAAAAAAAAAAACACAAGAACAGGAACCTACAAGATAAAGAGAACCAAAAAACCCAAAGCAAGTAAAAAATATCAAAATTGGAGAAAGCCAAAAACATACCTCTTACATCTTAAGAGATGTGCAGATAAGGAAGATCAATTTTGTCCATTCTAAGAAGATCTCGTAACTGACTAGACAATGTATCACAGTCAGTAGATCAATTCATATTTAAACCCCCAGCGCCCCTCTTGGCAAAAAAAGTCAGCCACAATATTACTTTCATAATAAACATGACTAACACGATACTCCATGCAAGCGAGATAATTAAATAAATCGTCCCAATAATCCTCCAGGTACCAAATATTACAATCACCTTTAATAATCTAGTTAACAAGAATCTGATAATCCATCTCAATCTCAACCCTAGAAAAAGCCATCTGATAGCATCTCCGGACACCCTCCAACAGACATCTCATTTCGGTAAAATTATTAGAGCCTTGACATAAATGAACATAATAATCCATCCAAAGCCTACCATAGTTATCACGAATAACGCCCTCAGCACCAGCTGGCCTAGGATTACCCTAACTACTAGTACCATTCGTGTTGAGCTTTACCCAATCTAGCCCAGGTTTCAACCATCTCACCACATGAACCTGCTTTGGCTTAGGTAGTAAAACCAGAATATCCATTAATCTATTTAAAATAGCAACATCTTGATTAGAAACCGAGTAACTAGCTCTGATGCGTCGTTTTACAAGGATAAGGCCAACAAATTGATCATATGTACCCCATTTTCATGCATATAATTTGTTGAAAAAACACTCCTAGAAAACTTAGGATATCTTAATCTAATTCATATGGTACTATTTTTGTAGTCTTAAGGTGTTTTTGGATGTTGAGCTGAGTTGAAATGAGTTGAGTTTTTTATGAATAGTAATGAGTTGAGATGATGGAGTAAGTTTTGTGGGGCCCACTTAAGATGAGTTTAGATATATTTAGATGTTAAATTGAGTTTAGATATATTTATGGAATTTGAAAATAGTTGTGAGTCCTGTGTGTAAGGAGGTGTTGAATTGAAAAAAATTTTGGATCTCACGTTTAAAAAGGTTTTCATGAGTTGAGATAGGTTTAGTAGTTTGAGAATTGGATGTTTGAATGTTGGATTTAGTTTAAAATTAGATTGAACTAATCCAACAGCCAAACGGGGCCTTAATGTTATTTTGGAAAATATAATTCCGTGCAAAATACTTGGCATATAAAATAATATTTACAGCAACGCAAGTATGTTGCCTAAGTACTCTTACGTGCGACTCTTAATTAAGGATAATAATGATATACTTACAATTCTTAATTTACAACTTATATTTTACTTGTAGATTTATTATTTTAATATTGATTGATACATAATATTCATTATATTTTTTCAGCAACAAAAGGGTCTAGTTAAGGACGATATCAGGTCAAAACTCTTTATCTGAGCGTGACTATTAGTAATAATGATTTATTTGAGGCGAAAATGAGAGCTAGCTTTGTGGGGTTGGGTGAGAGGGATAATTATTAGTGTCAATGTCGTGAATAATGATACACCTATAATTCTTTTACGGTTATTTTCAATCAATTAATGCAATCACGACACTTTATTAAAAATAAATTTAAATATTACAAAATTAACAATATTTCCATGAGTAAAATAGTTATAATATAGTTGTAAGGGGCTCATTTTTCGATGAGTATAGTATATCATGACTTTTGATTCTTAAGCAAGTATAGAGTAGATCTAAAATTGGGGAATTATCATTAATTTTTCCCTATATATATATAAAATAAATACAACTTGCTGGCGGTAATATAAGATTAAGAACTGATCATGATATATATATATATATGAAAGTAGCTAGCTAGGCAGGTTTGGATATATGCACAGATAGTACTGCTACATCAATATTATACATTAATCCTACATAAAAATATCTATATTACACATATTTCCCTCCGGCAATTAATCTTCATTCTTCAATATGGTCAAGTATTATTTTGGGTTGGCTTCGGCCTTGTTTGTGTTCTTAATTTGCTGCATGTCATGACCTGAGAAGAAATATGCTGAGCTCCTGGCCGGAGCTCCCAACCGGGTTAATCATGTGAAACGACTCCGAGTCATGCGATCCAATGACTCGCTCAAAGCCGGCTCTAAGGTACAAGAGTTCACCTCCATCCCCTTCCACCTCGGACTTGTTGGCAGCCGCAGCAGGCAGGACTCCCGCTCCAACGGAGACTGTCTGCATCTGTTTCAGCACCGCAGCATCGCTCGCCGTCATCTGACGCCTTATGGCGAACCCAACCTTCCTGCCGTTGCAGTACATGGACCAAACGGGGACGTTGAAGAGCGAGCATGAGCTGGAGTTAGAGCTCATCGTGGAGCTGGACCTGAGGGTCTCCTTTTGTCTGTCGCACTCGAGCGCGATTCTTAGCACGCCGTGCTGCATCTCTCTGGCTAGGTAGGCCGTGGGGACGGCGAACTCCAGCAGCAGAAGAGGGGAGCTCCGGGTGTCGTCTTGTAGGCAGAAGCTGACGCGACCTTTCCTGTAGCCGAAGAAGGTACCGGTCAAGGTAGAGGAGTAGCCGAGAGTTGATTCGGTGTCGCTGGAGAGTGAATCGGACGGTTGGAAGCCACAACATGGAACCATGCACTCCACCAAGGACCGAAAGGATCGCCGGAGCCTCACATCTTTGCCACAGTCGACGGAGGTTGCAGTGTCCATAATATGCAGGGCATGGCCTCTTTGGCTTCCCAAGTCTATCATCCTCATGATCTTTGTGTATATGTTAAGAGCTCAGAGTTAATGTGTGTGAGAGAGAGAGAGAGAGTAGGGGGACGTCGGCCGGACTGTGCCGGGAGAAATTTCAGGAGTGAAGCAGAGATATTGCTAGAGCAACCGGTGAAGAAAACAAATAGGTATAGAGTAGTAAGAAGATGGGGGACTGGGGAAGCCTAAAAAGCCAATAAATAAGCAAAGGAGGGGGAGCAAAAGTGACGTAAAAGCATTGGAGAATGAAAGAGAGAGTGGGCCGGGGAATCGTGGGCAATAATTCTGCCCACGAGGGGCGTGCGGGGGGGTCCCATTCTCTGAACTACTCGGGTCATGTGTGTACGTGGCGTGCCCAATGCTGATCGTATGGTTGTATAAAATACACGAGTCGATTTGAAAAATATTTTGAGACCCGAATTTGGATCTCGAAAGTTTTTTTCTTTTTAAATTTAGTGATTAAGAAAGTATTTTTAAATAATATTATAAATTTTTTATATTTTTTTAAATATTTATAATAATTAAAAAAAATATAAAAAAAATACACTATTCGATAAACTTCTTCAAACTACTTTTTGGGTAACCATAACACTACTCTTAGAATTTATTGCAAAAACTCATGTTGAAATCTCGTGCACTAGTACTACTATTGATAGCTGATTTTGAAAAATGGTTGGTTTACATTAACTTTAAAGTTACCTTTCATAAATATATTAATTTAAAAACTTACAAAATTATTTTTATTTTTATTATTATATCACATGCAGCATCTAACTACGCCATTATATAAATTTTATTGCTGTGAGAACTTTTATATCTAACACTTATCTACAACTTATGGCGATAGCAATCGCCTATACCTTCATTAGAGCATGAGTTAGGCTACCTTTAGATAGTGGGTTGAATTGAATTCTTTATAAATAATAGTGAGTTATGATGGTAGAGTAAATTCTGTGGAGTCTACTTAAAATGAGTTTAGATATATTTAGATGTTAAGATAAATTTATATATATATTTACGAGAAATTGAAAAAAGATGTGAGTCGCACCTGTAAAGAAATATTAATTGAAAAAAATTATGAATCTCATATATAAAAAGATTTTTGAGAGTTAGATATTAGAAGATGTCTAAATCTAAACCGAACTCAACTAAATTGAATGAAGTCAAGAAATCGAACAAGCCCTTAGATTCTACACTAAAATGAACTCAATCTTTTGAAAACATGATTCTAATATAGACATTATTTGTTGTAAAGAGAAATATTTAAATTATAAATAAATTTTATAAAAATAAATTTATATATTAACGTAATTTTATATAATATATTAAATTTATTTTATAATATTTACTTGTATAAAATATGCAGTACTCTTGCAGCACTTCTTTATTAAAAAGAAGTACCTAATCTAAGACCGAAAACAGAAGAACATGAGCCTAGAAGATAGTAAAGAATATTAAATAAAAAGTTTACCCTCAGTTGTCAGTAGTAAAGTCTTTGATCCCCAGGCGAAAGGAAAAAAAGCTTGAAACAGAAACAAAAGAATGGTCCAATAGAGTGGATGGATGGCATGCATGAGTATGGGTATGATGAGGAAGGAAGCACGCCCAAGGCAATGATTAGACCCAAGAGTCCTGTCTGTCCCACTTTCCTCCGTACCCCAATAAGAAATATACTAATATCATATGTTTATCCCATGATAAAAAATAGTTTCCCACTGCATGGATAGATAAAACGCGTCAAAGACCAACTAATTATGAGAAAATCTGTCCTGAATATTCTCTTAACTTTCCCTGCAAAACAGAGGTAATTAGTTAAGTTAAAGTCAAAGAACAAGTCTTTGAAAAACAATAGTGTTTCATTTTTAACCAAAGTAATTATAGGAAGTTTTATATATATATATATAAAAGAAATATTTTAATCATAAAAAAATTCTTTAAAAATAAATAAACTGATGTAGTTTGAAGTGATAATATATACCACTCATGTCTAAGCTATTATGGAAGAGTTAATAGCAAGGGTGTTTTAATTATGAGCTTATAAAGGCCATTAATATATAAATGAAAGATTGAAGGATTTCCTTTCATTTTCATTAAGTTGAGATTCTTGTTGATCGATATGATAATTACCTTGCCTTGGATACCTAATCATTGTTCTGCGAGATGATCAGATGATCATAATCATGCCGATGGAGTCAGTTTGTGGAATGTTAATTATCGATCTTGTGTATTAATATATAGTACTAGTATTAATGATGTTTCCATTTCTTTAATATATTTGTTTTGATTTGTATATTATGATAATGGTGTGTGCCTAATATTCCATCATATATCTTTATGTTTTCTTAAAACGGTACTATAGTTTGAAGAACTACTAATGTTCTGATGATCTATAGCATATATGTTTTGTCATCACAAGTCATATTATATTAATGAGAAACGCTAGTATGCCTCCTTATTTTATCCACTCATTTTGCCAGTTCATATATTTATTTATTTTTAATTTGTTCTAATGGTTAAGAAAGTGATTATTAGTGTATTAGTATTTTTTTTATTTTAAAAAATATTTATATATGTTTAAAAAATATTTGAAATAAAATACAAAAAAAAATAAAAAATAAAGTGCAAATTACACTAGACGGCACACAAAGTAAGTATGCCCAGGCAGCAGATTAGCACTGCTCTATATAAATATGTCACATTTTAAACAGTTCTATACATCTATCTACAACAATCGATCAGTCTAGCTACCAACAAGGTATATACTAGTAGATCATATATAACTGAAAATGATAAAATTTGAAATGAATATCAAAGACCATCCATATTCCTTTAGATCTTCAGTACTTGTTTGTTTTCTCTATGGACAAACCATCTTTGTTTCTCTTGAACAAAAGATGATCTTGGCCCACCGCGCCCCACGTTAGGGATGAAGAGAAGTAGGTTTTTCACGCTTTGCATGCTTTTTTTTCCACCTTATGATTCAATATATATTAATATTCCTCGTGCTTCCATATATATAGCACTTATACTTCCCACCACCCCTTCAAGATTAAGCTAGCTTGAGTACTACTACTGAGTGCTTGGGGTTTTCATGCTTATTTTTGGGCATGCAATTTGCACATATCTCCATCATCGCTCAAATATTGGACCGACCACCTATATGCTCTCTGTGGGAAAGGCCATGTTAAACTTTTTGTCGACTCATTCCAGGAAGAAAACAAAAAAAATTATATAGGATCTCCCACATCCTCTTTAAGCACCAGTTCTTTATATAAAGCAATGCTTTCCCTTTAGTTTTTAATAATTAATGGGTTGCAATCGTGTCATCATGCTCAAGTCAATTAGTGTGCTTATTCTTGTGCTTGCTAGCTTTATATATATGCACGAGGGCTTGACAATCTACACTTGGATACCATCTCATGTATATATATATATATAGGCATCATGAATCATGATATATAGTCCGAGAAGCACTAAAAAATATTGGTTCAGGCATGAAATATTATTGCACAGTACGTGATCTAAATCTGACGTATCAAATTAAGACATGCATGTTACTTTATTTTTGTAATCCTAACCCTTCTCGAATACTATATATTAAAAAAATTAAGGTGAGCATCATGCATAAAAAGACTTAATGGTTGAATTAATTAACTATTCATATATGCTAATCAAACAAAGATTCATGGCAATTATATACATTTTCTAATTTCTATAACGTACGTGCCTTTCTATTCCATTATAGATCATCCTATAATATCTCATGTTTTCAATCATCTTTAGCGATCATATATTTTAATTAGTGCTTAATGCGCCATTATTGCAAAGCATACACACACAAACATACATATATATATATATATATGAGTGGTTTTTAATTTGAGTTTGTCGTGAAGATGAAAGGATCGATGAAAAAAATAATTAACCATAATTATTGACAATTAATAATAATGCCGCGTAGCAAATCATGCTATGGCATGTATATTACCAATGTGTACCTGGTAGTGACAGAACGTCTAACACGCACGTACATAAATATATATATACACGTGTGGTTATGAGAATGTTTAGAGTGACCCACGTGTTACCTTTGGTGCAGCCAATAGTACTCATGATCATGTAGAGGACAAGAATAGTCACTGCTGTTAAAGTTGGAGGCTTTCACGTACAACATATCAATATGTATTTTTTTTTATATAAAAATGTATTTTCAGTATTATAATTTAGTGGCAAAACAGTGGGGGCATTTGGACTCATGTGGGCGGTAATATCCCCAGTATTATTATATATATAGATCTGAAAGATAGAACAATGAAAAGCTTAAAGATAATTAATTAATATAGATTTATTACACTTTATGTTATCAATGATCCCTACAATAATTAGTGATCAAAATAAATTGCTCAAAAATTTTATCTACAGTCACTTTTGCGTATTTTTTCGTATATTTTATTAATATGATTGGTTGCGTTATTTTTTTTTAATATAAAATTACTGTTTTGACCAATCACATCAGTAGAATATACAAAAAATATATAAAAGTAAATATATATAACAAAACTCTTTTACAAATAGGATTTGTATTATTTTTATCTTAATTGCCATTTTATTGTTTGGAAGAGAGTGTGAGGGTCCTTTTCGCTGCTTTCCAAATGGCGTTGAATGAGGGTTGTTTGGACCGGAGTAGGAGTTTGTTCACCAGCTTGGGCTTCAATCCGATGGGTAGTGGGGAACAAAAGTAGGCCCGAAAAAACATGAAACCTCTGAAAGTCTCGCCCGACAAAAAGAAAACAGTTAAAATATCGAGTAAAATGGTAGTTTAGTAGCTATAATAATAATAATAATATAATAATAATAATTAGGACAATAAGCTGATGGAAAATTCCTTCTTATTTTAAAAAGCAAGATATTTTTTTATATTAATGGAATTGTGAAAAAGTTTTAACTATATTTTTATTTCACTTTTAACCAACAAATCACATCATTTACACTTTCTGTCGCCAGATTTTTACAAATCCCAATATGGGACCAAGTTTACCCATAAAAAGTCTTTCGTTCGGCGTGGAGACAAAGTTAGCTGGCTCACATTTTTACCTGACAAACTTGTAATGTTCCGATTTCAGGACAAAATAATTTTAGGTAAACATCATTTCAACTAAACTAAACTCAATTTAATTCAACTCAATTCATCTCGTTTAATCTCATTTTATTTCATCTCAATTTAAAATATAAAAAACAATTCAACTTTCAACTCTCATATCATCTTATTTCAACTTTAACTCATTATCCAAACCTTCTCAAAATTGTTTGGAATAAAGATGTTTTCGATATTTTCATATATTTTTAAATATTTTTATAAATACCATTTAAATATAAAATATTTTTTAATTTTAAATCTTTAACTTTTGTACCTCATCATTATAATTTTTTTAAATTTCTAAACAAAACATAAAATTATATACAACTTTTTCAAACTTCTAAACAAAATTAATATTAAAAAATTCTATTAACTATTATTATTCACAAATATTCTTAAATAGTTTTAATATCTAAACGAGTCCTTAGTTATGGAGTAGTCTAGTCTTGTGCAAGTGAATTTATGCGAGGATAGAAGAGCTATAGTCAATAAAGAGATTTTATAAAAGTAAATCTACAAATTGACATAATTTCATATTATACGTTGGATCTATTTTACAATAAAATTAGTTTTACAATCTAATGTATCACAATAAGCCATGTAAATTTGTAGATTTACTTTTGTGATATCTTTTTGTGGTTAAAGCCATGTGATTTTTCTTTTTTTTCTTTTTCCATAATAAGTATGTTGTGTATGGATGATTAGTAGAATAATTTAATTAATTTAGCAAGAATAAAATAAATTTTAAAATATGTAAGGTTTGTAGTGTGGGATGATGAGTAGTATTCATCTTTCTCGCAATAGTAAGAAGTTATTGGCTTTGGATTTAGAAGTTTGATTTGCTTAATTAAATTAGTTAAGTTGGACTTGATCCACATACGAAACCAATTTAATTGCATACAACTAGTTTTGCGAACACCAAATTACAACAAAGTTTGGAGGAAACAAAACTTGAGTTGAGGTGAAAGGTACTTGGAGAGCAAAACAGGATGGAAGCAGAGAGAGGGAAAATCATAAAATATTGATTTGGTTATTTTACAGTGACTTTCCAAATATGACTAAGGTCTCTAAATTACTGTAGCTCAAAGCTTCACAAATATATCTTTGGCTAGTCCAATGTAGTAGTTTTAACTCAAAAAAGGCTAAAATTTAGGTTTCACTAACATTTGGTTAGGTCAATACCAATACTCTAAGAGATATAACTTGTTTTGATCAAAATGGATTGAATTTAGATTGACTTCAATACCATACAAAGTTACAAACTTTACTTAACGTGACATTCAAAAAAATTTAAGTGTGGTCAATCATGAAATCATGTACCTTTATTTGAACATCTAACGTTTTTGTTTACTCTTCGACAGCTTTGGACTTTCGGCAATAGAAGGAGAAGGGAGACTGATGACTGAGGTCATGGTTTTCTTTTTCTTCCTTTACAGTTTACAAGCTGCCTTTTCAATTTTTGTTCTTTCCAAGGGGCAAGGAGTTATAATATACATCTTCGAGCCCAATATGGAATTGCGCGCCTCTCTTTCTGAGATTGGACCCTTATTGTAGGGCTCATTCAAGCCCAAGCCCATTTCAGTTGTACACGGCCACCAAAACCTTTCTCAGATTACAAGCTCCATAGCTTGAGTTGATTTGAGTAATATTATTATTATTTTAAATTTTTATCATATTTTGTCATTTTTTTTAATCTTGAATACTCATGTATAACACAGTATATAGAGTTTATTAAGGCATCATTAACAAGGAATTGGGATTTTCCTCATAGGAAGTAATTCGTCAATAATGAAAAAGCATTTATTTATTTGTTGTTTTCATGATTTTGGTCGGTATTGCAAGGCTAAAAAATAATTTTATAAAATAAATGAATTTATAAATATCTTCGATTTTGAATGCCCAAAATTATGACAACCCTACACTTACAATAAATGTTTAATGGCATTAATTGATGTGTTTCTAGTTTGGACTTGTGTCGTATTAATTTATGGGTATATGCATGATTACAATTACATACACTACAAGAAAAACGGATTTTTGTAACTATTTATTTGAGACGAAAAGACTATTTGTGACCAAAACAGATTTATTTTAGTTGTAAATACTAAATAGTCATTTCGCAAGAATTAACTGGCCACAAATAAACAGTTTTCTTGTAGTGATAGTACTATAAATGATTACTCGCTTAATTAAATGAGTTAAACCTCTCAATCATAAATGAAATGATCTTTGAATTATATACATTTATAGTACTTAAAAAAATCCAAGGAAAAATTAGCATGCAGGTCATACAGAGGTTCACGAGTTTATTTATTAGAGTTTAGACTTGATCACTCAGGTCAAATTCACATGTCGTGTTAATCGATCATTGCAGCCCCTTAGAGCAGTGAGATTAATTTGTTTCATTACAAGCTCCATTGGTCTCGT
This sequence comes from Pterocarya stenoptera, assembly GCA_003123785.1. NCBI lineage: Eukaryota > Viridiplantae > Streptophyta > Magnoliopsida > Fagales > Juglandaceae > Pterocarya > Pterocarya stenoptera. Next base: position 69,477 of record QEOT01006159.1, read on the forward strand.
TCTTTTATGGAAAGTGCTATAGACACAAAGGGATCCCACACATAGATATGGCACATTAATATAAGTGTGCCACGTGCCCCTCTTTCTTTTCTTTTTTCTTCTTTCTTTTTTTCCCCTCCTCCCGTGCATCTCCCCTCCCCACCTCCCTCTTTCCTCTCTGCCTCCNGAACTTCAACTCGACTGGACACGTTCGGATGCTGAATTAGAAGATTTATGAATAGTAATAAATTATTTAGTTAAAATAAGATAATATGATTTTTAAAATTTTGTATATTTAGATTTGAGAGTGAATTGAGATCATTTTAATTTTTTGAGAAATTGATAGTTTTGAATTCTACTGATTATTGCATGAGATTTGTAATGATTGAATTTTATTTAGGAAAGTGCTATAGACACAAAGGGATCCCACACACAGATATGGCACATTATAAGTGTGCCACGTGCCCCTCTTTCTTTTCTTTTTTCTTCTTTCTTTTTTTCCCCTCCTCCCGTGCATCTCCCCTCCCCACCTCCCTCTTTCCTCTCTGCCTCCGAGTGCGTCCTCGGTGCCGCCGCCAAGGAGGTCGGGGACCACCTTGGCGGCCACGTGGAGGCGGCGGCATCGCGGAGGCAGAGNCGTCCTCAGTGCCGCCGCCTCCACGTGGCCGCCAAGGTGGTCGGGGACCACCTCAGGGCCGGCAGAATCCACCGGCGGTCCAAGCGGCACCGTCTGGCGGGGGGATGGGAGTCCCGTGCACGGCAAGCTCACGTCTGAGGTGGTCCCCGACCACTTTGGCGGCCACGTGGAGGTGGCGGCCACGTGGAGGTGGCGGCACCGCGGAGGCACTCAGAGGCAGAGAGGAAAGGGGTTGTGGGGAGGGGAGACGCACGGGAGGAGGGGTTGCCGTGAGGGGAGGAGAGACGACGACGGCTTCTGCCGGCCCTGAGGTGGTCTCCGACCACTATGGTGGGGAAGGAGAGGGCGGAGGCCGGCGGAGAAGTGGGAGACGCACGGAAATGGGAAAACGCACGGTAATAGAGTAAAAGGAAAGAAGAAAAAAAAAAAAGGCACGTGGCACATTTACACAATGCCACATCTGTGTTTGGGATCCCTTTGTAGGATTCCTGTGTGCCTGTAGCAACCCTCTTCTTTTATTCATGGATCCGTCCAGAGAGTTGGCGAAGAAAAATCTTCTCTTAGATATATTGTTGGATATAAATACACTTTATGGGTGAGGAAAGTGTTGCAAGTGATTAAAGACATCGATCACCTGAGATTCATGTGATATTGGGCGATTAAAGGACTAAGTTGCATCAACGGTCCAGGAATAAAGTCAACTACTTATATCCCTAGTCTAATATCAGGATCAATCCATAGAGATAAACCCTATAAAGGCGTTGTCAGCATGGGAACCTAGCTGACCGTATCCCAATCAGATAGATATTTAAGATAGATATTTATATAGATATAAGTTCAAGCAAGATATTCGGCCGAATGGGTACTATCAATGGTCGAACAGTACTACTCCAAAAGGTAACATACTAAACTGGACACTAAGAATCGTGCCTTAAAGGAGTTTCACCATAGTAGAATATCACGATCCTTATAAATTGCCTACCATGTCCGTACTGTTGAGATATAGATTCATCACTCATTAAGAAAGCTTAGACATCTCTTACTAGATTTTCCGAATTGCCCTAATTTTTTATTATAAGTAAAAGTGTTAAATCGTATTAACGAGTCGTGTTTGTATCGTATCGAGACATATAAGTTACAAGTCGTTAGAGCACGCGGCATGGATAACTGAAACTTGCATCAAATACGTGTGATGCACATGAACATTATTGGTTCAGTTTTTGAATATTGTAACAACATTCTCTACACCCGTCATTTGAAATTCGCAATATCAGGTAAATTTATTTTTATGTTCATACTACTGATCAGTGGAGAAGCCCTAGTGGAATTGATGCTCACGTTGCAAATGTGCGTGGAATACCACTTACTGTAACCAGTAGTCTTTTCAATTTCGAGATTGGCAATTTGGCACTTGGCCGGCTATTAGGAGAAGCTGGCAAAAACTGGATACCACTTACTGTTCGACATTTACATTTGGCTATTATTAACGAAAAGAAATCCAGAGCAAAGAACAGCAAGAAAATTTGCACGAAAATCCCAGATTAATTTACATTAATATAGCTACAAAAATCACACATACAATCCCAACCTCTATTTTTTTTTTGTTTACATGGAGATGGAGAGTATGATTCTTCTGCCGGGTAGTTTCTGAGGCTCAGAAACTGCATTATATACTGATTATATTGAAGAAATACATAATTTTAATCTAAAGAGCAGTAGTTCCTTCGTAAATGGTGCTCAACCTGAGTCTAAAGGAGGGAACTGCCGCCTTCGTTCTTCTAGAACGGTATCTCTGCAACTTCCTAGCAGACGACCCGCCTTGAGATAATCCGCTGCTCGGCTTGGCATCAACAACTGGCCGTCTGTTATTCTTCTGCGATTCGAGTTTATGCTCGTACCCAAACCGATTGATCTTAGTACTTTCGAAAGAAACCGATTGATAAACCACAGTAACAGGAGATATACGGGCCTTGTTCTTCCGTGGAAGGCGGCTGTTTTTGGAGGCGTACTTCTGAAGAGCAACGGCGGCTTTGACGGCCAAGGCGGCCATATCGGAAGAAGTCAAGCGCTGCCGAAGCTTAGACGCGGGAAGCACGAAGTAGATCTGGTCGGCCTGAAGTTGGTCCTCTGCATCCAAGGCCGGAATGTAGTCGTCGTAACCCAATTTGTCAGAACTGCAGATGAAAACGGACGACGACGAAGAAGAAGAGGAGAAGGAATTCTCGGCCTGGATGACCTGGGAGACATATGAAGGGACGGGATATTCCCGGAGGACACCGTTGACGGAGACAATCTTAGCTGTGGGATGATCACTGGAAGGCCAAGACTGTGTTCCAGTGACCACCACTTGCGAGAGGCAACCACCCATTTTAGTGTGTCGTGGCGAGTATCAGAAGACAGACAGGCGCAGAGACAGATGCGTACTACGGTACTAGGAAAATGAAGACGGGAATGTTCAAGAATCCTCTGAGACTTGAGACACGAACCCAGTAGTAGTTGTACTATATTAATAGGTCTCATGTCTAGGCAACAAATTGAGGATGGAGGCGTATGATACGCAAGCGAAGCCGTCATCAACGAACTCAGGGCTCCGTTTTTCTTGGGGTTCAAGTAGTCAACTTGTGCTGCGCTTCTTTCTTTACTGGGACCCTATCATTTAAAGTTTTAAACCGAAAACTTTCGGTATGCTCTGATGTAATCACTTTAATGTAATGCCCATATCTCATGCCATCAATTATTACTCAGCAACCTTTTAATCAATTCTATAATTGTCTCTTTTTTTAATTTTAAATAAAGAAATGATATATACAAACTCTAATCTTATAAAAATATAGACTCTATCGTGAAAAAAAAAAAAGAAAAACTCACTTTTTCTATAGCGTTCACGTTTTTATAAAATGCTTGTACATTTAGACCATATCGTAACATTATTCTTTTAAATATAGGTGTAGAAAGAGTTTTGAAATTCAATATTATTGCTAAGTTTTAAATTATTGTTGTCGGACTCGTTTGAACACTTAAAATATCTTAGAATTATGTAAATAACAGTAAAATAATATGTAAATAATAATGAAATCTTCACATAAATAAGAGGCGTCACGAGCAAATTAGTACATCATCAATATTTAATAGATTAAAGACAATAATATTTAGGTCACCTTCAATATTTATCAATAAAGAAAAATGAAATGGCTGCAACTTTTAAATATTTTAATACAAGATTAAATTAGAAAAATAATTTTTTAGTACTTTTGAACTGTTATTAAATAATGTGTTTGAATTAAAATGAAAAAATTATTATTTTTTAATGCTTACCGTGTTCAAACATTGTGTAGTGTGTACAATAAGTCAGGTGGCGGCAAATAACGGGAAAGGGTGGCCCCGGCCCATGACGCAGGCGAAGCCGTCATCGACCACCAACTTTTACCGTGTTTTTGGAAGCAAAGCAGCTTGGAGTTCAAGTCTCCAAACCAACTACTGTGTCCTTTCTCAGCAGGATAACCCGTACATGCTTGTTCATGAATCTTTTACTTTTATTACAGGGCAATGATACCCAACGTTTTATTTATTACCGCTCTACCATCCACAGTCCACGTGGCTTTTTTTTTTTTTTGTCTTTTTGTCTTTTGCTCTTTCACAATCAGAAAGACTGTCAGAAACGCTCTAAAATCCATCTCCACTTGCCGCGCTCACTCAAAACTCTCCGCTCTGTACCCAAAAGCCATCGTTTAGATTGGGCTGCTAACTCAAATCATCCATCCAAAAGACACCAATGGAGAAAGACTGTAGCACAAGCTCAAATGAAACTTTCTGACAAGACTTATCTTTGAATTGGCATATTTTTGAGCATCTATCTTTAAATTTATTTTCTTCGAAACCTTCTTTCAAAAAGAATTATCTTTTTTTTTTCTCATTCATGATTTTTTACACTACATGCTAAGAAAACAGATGAATTAAAATCATCATCTCAAGATTATTCTGGGTCTTTGACGAACGAATCTTAAAGAAATTGACCTCCACTTCCTGCTACAGCATTTCTTTCAAGCTCAAAGAACTTTCTTATATTTAAAGATGGCCGATCTCTCTTTTACCCAAACTCCTGTCGAACTTGAGGTTGACGATTAGAGTGAGGGGGGTTCTGATTTGCAGCAGCGTCGTTGATGGTGAACTTGACGAGGAAGTTCCATTTGGGATTGGTGCCAAAATCTTTGTCGGTGGGTGTCTGTTGGGTGGGTGATTTGAGGTAATGGTTGTGGTCAATCTTATAAACGACGGCATTTGGGCGAAGAAGGTAGAGTTCTGAACTTCTAAGCGTGTGTGGTGTTTGGGTGCCAAGAGGAGACGGGTCTGAGCTTGACAAAGTTTTTAATCACAGAACGCAAAAGGTACTAAAGAAAAGGTAGAAAAATAAAGCCAGAGGTGAGTTGTAGAGCGGTAGTAGGAAAAATGTAAACGTATCATTTTCCTTTATTATATGGTGTAAAAGGCTTTTATTATTTCCACCTTAATTATTATATTGCAGCCTAGTCAATAGTGTGTACAATTATATATATCATTTTTACCGATAAAAATATTAGAGTAATATATAATATTATTTCTTATCTTAAATTTTGTCATTTTTAATATTTTTTCTGTACAACAAATTTAAATGACCATTATTTAAGTAGTTCGTAGAAGAAATCACTTAAAATAAACTCTATCAACAAGTGTAATTAAAAATAATAAAATTTAAGATAAATAGTAGCATGGTTCGAAAGTAACGATGCCCAAAAAAAAAAATGGTAGCTTGGTAGTAGAAATGACTGCAATTTCAGAATCACAGAAATCTTTTAATTATAAACTTATAAACTGACGTAATTTAATGTAATACATAAGATTGTAAAATTATTTTTATTGTAAAATAGATTTAACGAATTATTTATTTATTGTAAGGCTAAAAAATTATTTTATAAAATAAATGAATTTATAATAAACATCTTCGATTTGAAATGCCCAAAATTATGACAACCCTACGCTTACAATAAATGTTTGATGACATTAATTGATGTGTTTCTAAGTTGGACTTGTGTCGTATTAATTTATGGGTATATATATATATGCATGATTACAATATTTACACAGTACTATAAATGATTACTCGCTTAATTAAATGAGTTAAACCTCTCCGTCATAAATGAAATAATCTTTGAATTATATACATTTACAGTACTTAAAAAAATCTAAGGAAAAACTAGCATGCAGGTCATACTGGTTCACGAGTTTATTTACTAGAGTTTAGACTTGATCACTCGTGTCAAATTCACATGTCGTGTTAATCATTGCAGCCCCTTATATAGAGCAGTGAGATTTGTTTCATTACAAGCTGATCCATTGGTCTCGTTCTTGTATTCATGGATCCGTCAAATCTTCGCTTATTTTTGGATATAAATACACTTTATGGGTGAGGAAAGTGCTCCAAGCGATTAAAGACCTCGATCACCTGAGATTCATGTGATATTGGACGATTAAAGGATTAAGTTGCATCAAACGCACCATATAAGTTCAAGATCGATTCATAGAGATAAACCTTGTAAAGGCATGGCTAGCATGGGAACCTAGCTAACCCTATCCCAATCAAATAGATATATGGAAAGGAAGATTCTATACACCACATCACCATCTTACTTTTATCCTACTATACATGATGTGTCACATTTATTACTAGTGAATGATCATTTATTAGATAATTTTTTATCATCTAATAGTGATAAATATGTCACATCTTACATAATAGGATGAAAATAAGATAGTGGTGACATATATAACATTCCTCATATAGAAATAAGTTCAAGCAAGATATTTGGTCAAATGGGTACTGTCAATAGTCGAATAGTACTGCTCCAAAAGGTAACATACTAAACTGGACCCGTTAGGTTTGGATGTTAAGATAAGATGAGAATTTTTAAAAATTTTGTGAATAATGTTAAGATTTATGAGTTGAGAATTTGAGATGGTTTTGAAAAGTTTGTAGATCTCATGATATAGATATGTTTGGATGTAAATGTGAGATGAGATATTTTTAACTTTTTTGAAAAGAGAGATGTAGTGGGCCCCATTCAATTGATTAGATATTTATGCTTGAATGAATTTGTATTTTAATTATTTTATTTATTTCGAATTTATAGATAAAAATTACCAAAATTACTTTAGTAATGGGAAAAATCTGGAAAAATAAAAAATTACACAATTTTTAAAAAAATGAATGTTGATTTTACATTTTAATGTATAAATCATTAAAATATAAATAGAAAATGTTTATAAATTACAAATAGAAAACTGTGGAGTACTGGTGGTGGAGTAATGTGAGGGACGACAATTTACTGAAAAGTTGGCGTTAATGTCATGTCTGTAAACAGTACTTAATCAAATTTGAAACCTATAAGATTTCCTTGTTTTATCTTTAAATGTCTGTTTGGAAGTTGTATCTCATCTCACTATGAGATTTGAGATGAAAATTCTCATCCTATCTTGCCTACCAAACCTAAGGGTTTCACCATAGTAGAATATCACGATCCTTATAAATAGCCTACCACGTCCGTACTATTGGGATATAGATTCATCACTCATTAATAAAACTTAACTCCTAACTAACTTAAGCTTGACTAGATTTTCCGAATTACCCTTTCTTGTTATAAGTAAAAGTGTCAAATCGTATTAACGAATCATGTTCGTATCGTGCCAAGACATAAGTTACAAGTCATTAGAGCACGTGGCATCTATAATTGAAACTTGCATCAAACAAGTGTGATGCACAACATTATTGGTTCAGTTTTTGAATATTGTAACAACATTCTCTACCCGTCATTTGAAATTCGCAATATCAGGTAAATTTATTTTTATGTTCATACTACTGATCAGTGGAGAAGCTCGAGTGGAATTGATGCTCGCGTTGCAAATGTGCGTGTAATTTCCAGTATTCTTTCAATTTCGAGATTGGCAATTTGGCACTTGGCCGGCAATTAGGAGAAGCTCGAAAAAACCGGGATTTCACTTACTGTTCGACATTTACAATTTGCACGAAAATCCCAGATTTTACATTAACATATCTACAAAAATCACGCACACAATCCCAACCTCCATTTTTTTTGTTTACATGGAGATGGAGAGTACGATTCTTCTGCGGGGTAGTTTCTGAGGCTCAGAAACTGCACTATATACGTACTGATCATAGTGAAGGAATAAATAATTTTAATCTAAAGAGCAGTTGTTCCTTCGTAAATGGTGCTCAACCTGAGTCTAAAGGAGCGAACTGCCGTCTTCGTTCTTCTAGAACGGTATCTCTGCAACTTCCTCGCAGACATCGACCCGCCTTGAGATAATCCGCTGCTCGGCTTGGCATCAACAACTGGTCGTCTGTTATTGATCTTCTGTGATTCGAGTTTATGCTCATACCCAAACCGATTGATCTTAGTACTTTCGAAAGAAACCGATTTATAAACCACAGTAACAGGAGATATACGGGCCTTGTTCTTCCGTGGAAGACCGCTGTTTTTGGAGGCGTACTTCTGAAGAGCAACGGCGGCTTTGACGGCCAAGGCGGCCATATCGGAAGAAGTCAAGGGCTGCCGAAGCTTAGACGCGGGAAGCACGAAGTAGATCTGGTCGGCCTGAAGTTGGTCCTCCGCATCCAAGGCCCGAATGTAGTCGTCGTAACCCAATTTGTCAGAACTGCAGATGAAAACGGACGACGACGAAGAAGAAGAAGAGGAGAAGGAATTCTCGGCCTGGATGACCTGGGAGACATATGAAGGGACGGGATATTCCCGGAGGACACCGTTGACGGAGACAATCTTAGCTGTGGGATGATCACTGGATGGTAAAGACTGTGTCCCAGTGAGCATCACTTGCGAGATGCAACCACCCATTTTAGTGTGTCGTGGCGAGTATCAGAAGACAGACAGGCGCAGAGACAGATGCGTACTAGGAAAATGGATGAGCGGGAATGTTCAAGAATCCTCTGAGACACGAACCCAGTAGTAGTTGTACTATATTAATAGGTCTCATGTCTAGGCAACAAATTGAGGATGGAGGCGGATGATGACGCAATCGAAGCCGTCATCAACGAACTCAGGACTCCGTTTTTCTTGGGTTCAAGTATCAAACTTGTGCTGCGTATCTTTCTTTACTGCGACCCTATCATTTAAACCGAAAACTTTGCGTATGCTCTGATGTAATCACTTAACAAATGTAACGCCCAAATCTCATGCCATCAATTATTACTAAACAAACTTTTAATCAATTCTATAATTGTTTTTTTTAAATTAAATAAATAGATAATATATACAAATTCTAAATGTCAAGTTTCGTATAAATTTTTTATTAAAAAAAATAGACTCCACCATTAAAAGATATGAAAACCTCACTTTTTCTATGCGGTCCACATTTTTACAGTTTAGAATACCATTAATCTTTTAAATATAGGCATGGGAAGAGTTTTGAAATACAATATTATTGCTAAGAATTTCTAAATTATTGTAATTGGACTCGTTTGGACACTTGAAATATCTTATAATTATGTAAATAATAGTGAAACAATCCGTAAATAATAGTGAAATTATCACATAAGTAGGCCTCGTTTGTTTTCAAAACACTTCTCAATTTATCTTATTTCATCTCATATAATCATTACAATTTTTTTAAATTTCAATACAAAATAAAATAAATAATTTATTTTTTTAAATCTCAAAATAAAATTGATATTAAAAATATATATTTTAACAATATTTTATTTAACTTTTTAACTTTAACCTTAACTCATCTCAATTCATCTCATCACGAATAAGTTAGTATATCGATCAATCAATAGTTAATAAATTAAAGACAATAATATTTAGGTCACCCTCAATATTCATCAATATAGAAAAACGATAGGGTTGCAACTTTTATATATTTTAACACAATATTAAAGTTAGCAAAATAGTTTTTTAGTACTTTTAAAGTTGTTAAATAATGTGTTTGAATTAAAATGAAAAAATTATTATTTTGTAATGCTAACTGTGTTAAAAAAAAATTGTGTACAAGTTTAATCTATGGTTACTACTCGACACAAGTTTGGTGGCGGCAAATAACTAGAAGAGCGGTGTTACTCTACTGTTCAGATTAATTGGTTCAAAATGATTGTTAGACTAAAATGTTATTTTTATTTTTTTAATTTATTTTATATTTTAAAATAAATATCAATATATTAATACCAACTTTCTTAGCAATTAAGTAAAAACAAGTCATGATGTAATAATTGAGTTTGCCAAAATAATATTTTTCAAACCGAAAAGGGTGGCCCTGGCCGTGACGCAGTCGAAGTCGTCATCGACCAACTTTACTCTGATTTTTAAAGCAAAGTAGCTTGGAGTTCAAGTCTTCAAACTTTTACCGTGTCTTTTCTCAACAGGATATATCACCCGTGTTGATCAACCTTTTTCTTTATTATATGGTGTAAAAGGCTTTTATTATTCCGACCTTATTATATTGCAGCCTAGTCAATAGTGTGTACAATTATATATATCACATTTACCGATAAAAATATTAGAGTAATATATATTATTCCTTATCTTATATTTTGACATTTTTAATATTTTTTCTGTAAATGACCATTATTTAAATAGTTGGCACAAAAAATCACTTAAAATATACTCTATCAACATGTGTAATTAAAAATAATAAAAATTAAGATAAATAGTAGCATGATTCGAAAGTAAAGATGCACAAACAAAAATAGTAGCTTGGTAGTAGAAATGGCTACTATTTGAATAAGAGAAATACTTTAATTATATAGGGATTATGGAATAATAAACTTATAAATTTACGTAGTTTAATGTGGTATATCAAATCGTAAATTATTTTTATTGTAAAATAAATTTAACGCATCACATAAAATTACTAATTTATAAATTTATTTTTATAAAAAAAATTTGTCCCGATATCACATGATCTTTGAGTAACGAGATTGTGTAAGCTAGCAGCAGCCAATATGATCATTAATGACTCAACAATGAGAACAAAATCCTTTGGCAGATATTTTATTCATTCATTCACGGATTGGTGTACAAGTTTGTTTGGTCGTCCGGACTCTCGTGCTCCTGCAACATGCTGAAAGCAAGTCAAGTTGGCCGTTATTCGTACTTTAGACGACCTCTGCTCTTCACGTCCTCATCAAAATCCATGACCATGAAAATGATATTTATAGTCTATGAATTTATAAGTGTTACGTAATTATTTTATAAAATGTAAATAAATAAGAGATTTATATGAAAAAAATTAATTAATTTTTTTAATAATAAATCTTATTTTTTTTCAAATGACTGTGCATACTCGACGATTGCAGGTAATATTACTCGTTAAAAAGTAGTTTTTAAAAAGAAAATTTTCAAATTGATCCTTGATTAATGCCATATACCTAGAAGGGCCCAACTTTTCAAATAAAATAATTTTTTTTTATATACCATTATTTCGTAATCATGAACGTCATAATATTATATTTTTAATTATTCTAATTTAGATGGTAGGAAAACAAATAGTTCATTAGAATAAATATATGAAAAATGATAGTTACAGTCATAAATATATAAGTGCTATGTAATTATTTTTAAAAAAAGTAAATAAATATAGAATTTACGTGGAAAGAAAATTAATTTTTTAATAATAGATCTAATTTTTTTTAAAGAGACTGCACAACACTTATATATTTCACAAATATATGTAACATTATTCATAAGTGTATATATATGTTGGAATTTTTAAGAAAACTGTCAAGTCAATAATCGACTTATGCAGATTGTAGATTTATTTACAAATTGGAAACACGCCACTTATTATGATAATCGTACTATTATTATAAAAAAAATAAAAACATTTTACATTAATAATACGAGGATCGTGTATATTTTAAATAATTATTATATGGATAATTTAAATAGAAGATTAATTAAATAGAAAAATAAGGCAAATGTAACAGACAAAAAGACAGCCACGTCAACGCTACATCCTAAAAGTCTTGGCCACATCAACTCTCTTGAAGTCTTAAGTTTTGATGTCAAGATATTTTTAAATATTCTCACACTATTATTTGTTATGTTATTATTATTTAATATTTTATGATTATTTTTTATAAACCTTCGATATTTTATTTATATATGAGTAGTGATAGATATAAAGTCTAAATACATCAATTTTGTGTAAGTATTTTATGAAAAAATAGATTTCATTACTAAAGAATAGATTTTATTATTAAATTTTGTACAAATTATTTCTCATTATTTATTTAAAAAAGAGGCCATTATATATCCACAGTGGTACCCACCCAGTACCGTATCCCTCTACTACGTTCCAAATCTTAAAGCTTGGCCTCCTCCTCAATTCAAGCAATATTAATGAAGTGGTGCTCAAGAAACAAAAAGATAGAAAATTCCAGAATATAGATCAAGAAGGGTGGCTGTAACGTGTAAAGTAGAGAATGGTGATGAATCATACGTGGCAGTCCGTCAGAGGAGCAGTGACTCAGGAGTCAGGACGGGACCCTCCATGCATGCCAGAAGCAGACAAAGCAGGTAGCACTCCCTCCTTCATCCACCAAGCTTTTAATTAATTAAATTGAATTTTATTTGTGAAGTAGACACACCCAATTAACGTCATCCCATACGAAGTAGTACTTCATGCAAGAGGTGCATGATGCTAACAGCGAAGGTCAATTACGTCACAACCTCCGAGAGTTTAAAGAGTTGCAGATAACTTTATCCTTTGTTTTTGGCTCCAATAATTCAACAAATTATATATTATCGTCCTTAATTTACTACCCAAAAACGAAAAATAGATAAGAAAGAGAGATAAATATGGATGGAGGAGAATGGAGCTGATGAGTCAGACTGCAATGACACGCAACCTTAGTTTCATATATATATATATATATATATATAACTAAAGAGTAATATTATATATTATATTATTATTTTATTTTCATCTTATTAAGTAGTATGTGATACATTCATCACTATTAAATAATAAAAAAATATGTAATAAATGATCATTTAATAGTGATAAATGTATCACATCATATTTAATAAAATAAAAATAAGATGGTAATATGATGTATAGAATTTTTCATAAAATATATATATATATATTTATATGATATCTGGGAGCATCTGGAGATGTACTTGTTTTGTTTCAAATTTTCAATGCCCATTTTGTGGAGTTTACGTACGTCTCTCCCAAACTTTGCATGATATTGACTTCCCTTGTATTGACTTCCGTTTGCAAATAAAAATAAGTGTTTTATCTTATCGTATTATAATATTTTTATATAAAATATAAAATATAATAAATAATTTTTTTTTAATTTTAAAATAAATAATAATATTAAAAAATATTATTTTAACTTTTATTCAAGCAACACGGCCTAAATTAATCGAGGTGTATCAATACAGATTTTTTTTTCTCAATCAAATTAAGATGCATTAAGGTAATTAATAAGAGATCGGACAAAAGGAAACCATAGACTATAGAGCAATGTTTTGAATACCGTACCAGATGCCGTACCAGTTAAGATATTGGAACGAAATATTTCGATATTAATACCATTTCGGAATAGTTGATATATGAATAAATTATATATAAATATATATATAAATTATAAATAACCTAATCTGAATTATAAGTCAAAAAATGAGTTTATAGTTTGAAAAAAAAAATTAAAAGTTGAAATATCGGCCGGTATTTGGACCGGTACGAAATATATGTAGTACCTGTACTGAACCATTAGCCAGTATGGCAAATACTAGTCATACCGACCGGTACAGTACAGTATAAAAAACAGTGCTACAGAGTACCAGCCTGCGCAAAAATTCAATTACAATGACAATATTAGTGCACCCCTAAAATGGATTGAATAGTGACAATTAGAAGCAGCAACTAGTAGAAACTAGAAAGATATTGCCATCGTCTATTTTTAAACGTTATATTAGAGATCATCTCTTTCATTTCTATTGCCTCCATGTTCTCTCGTTTAGGGAAAACAAAAATATTCTAATTCTTTATCATTAAATAATTGTATTGGCACTACAATAAAAAAAGGATATTTATGATTTTTTTTATAATAAAAATAATTATTTATAATGAAAACATATTCATTTTAGTTAAAAATAATTTTTTGTTATAAATAACTGGTCATAAATAAATAATTTTCTTATAGTGCAACAGGAATGGCTCGAGAGTGATAGCTAGAGTTATGAATTCATGACGGCACATGTATGAAATCCACGTGCTATGTAGGCAACATAATTAATTAAGAACCTCATGCACTAATCAAATGACATCAATTTTTAAATCATGATCTAATAATATCAATAAAATATAATTGGTTGATCAAAAGAACCTACCTATCTTTCAATTCAAACCACTTGGGGACGATGGATGTGGTTCTGAGTGCATCATCACCTTAAATTGACCACATCATCATCCTTTTCTTCTGAGTGCATGAGTAATCGGCACAATAATATCAAATCGAGAGTCACTAATCGTTCTTATCTACAAAACAAAAAAGGAATATAAAATTCTATGATATATAGGTGCCAACTTGGTTTCAACTTTCAAATGGGTCCTTCCCCTTTTAAACAATTAGGCATGATTGTATTCTCATGCCACTGAATCGTTCCCTACATTAACCAAAAGTACTGGTCTGCTTTATGACCAAGAATATGAACCCTCCATATAAACATGATACTTTTCTACTACTATGCTTAGTTCTCATGTCTAAAAATAACTTCAATGCAATATTAAAGATTAAAAAATACAACAAAAACCCAGTCGTTTTGTTACTTTAGTGCACCTTTTACATTGGTTCCACAAATCCATACGTAAGTTCGTCTCTGAGTTTTATTTTTAGGCTCTGTTTGGATATAGAAACACTCTCAATCCATCTCATATAATCTTATCTCATCATTATAACTATTTCAGATTTTCATATAAAATATAATAAACAATTCAACTTTTTCAAATCTTAAAATAATAATGATATTAAAAAATAATATTCTAATAATATTTTATTCAACTTATCTAAAACTATCTCATCTCATCATCCAAACGAGTCCTTAGAATTCTACTACAGTTACAAGTTGGTATGGAAATCCATCACCTATTGTAAGACCTTTTATGGTAGCTGATGTGAAAGATTTCTACAATCGATGGTGTTAATAAAGACACTTACAAATAGAGTTTTTTTTTTTAATATAACAAATTTCTCAACACAAACACGACACGACATGCAAAGCATGTGAGATAAATCCGATATACAAAGAATATAACTTGAAAGGAAAAAAACAAACTATATTCATATGCACCAAATATGTTGTGTACATATTCCATGAGGATGCCGCTACATCTTTACATACACCAAAGCCCAAATATGTAATCATCTGTACAAGGATAGCCTGATGATAGGCATTTAATGGACATCCTAGAATTTCTAGTTTTTGAGAGAAATCCCACAAGTAAATTACCCGATATGTATATGAAGGGACCCTTTCCTTACTTCACAACCAAACAAGAACATTCCTTTCTTATCTAGTAAATACACAACCAAGTCTTAATAGTCTCAAAATGGTGGGGCTCGATGGGGAACGCCCTTTCTTCTACTGGCATTGCAGTGGTTCAAAATGGGAGGAGTTTCCGGAGAAATGGTTGTAGTGGACTCATCTCCCGAGCAAGAAGATCCCTCTCCTCCATAATAGAAGTGAGCAGCGGCTGAAATTGCAGGGCTATCCATCATCATCATGCGGCTGAAGGTATTCTTCTTCCGAATCTTCTTTGGGGTTGTCGACTCCTCTGATTCTGACCCACCATTGAAGGATTCCCTATTGTGCTTCACTCTCAGCGTAAACGTGAGCTCTGGTTCACCACGCTTCATTGCCCCAAGCTAAACAGACAATGGCAGAATGGTAAGGGCATTTTAACCGACCAAAAGTACGAAGACGATGAAAGAAACAAAGCACGTGAGAAAACAGGGCATCAACCAATCTCAGCAAACAAATTATTATTCTAAGTTGTGCTGTCGCCTTGGGAACTTCAAATTACAAATGAGAAATGACTTGTGGATGCTGAAAACAAGGAATCCAAGCAAAGTAAGGCAAATACATGATTTGGGGGCTTTCACAAAACGCAGACAAAAGTGAGGTACGATGTGAAAAGGTTATTAAAAGAGAATCACCTTGCAACCCAAGGAGCAAAATCTGAAGGAATCAAGGAGGCTTCTGCAACAAATCTCACATGTATTGGTGACACCCTTTCCGGGCCTAGGCTGTGGCCGCTCATTCAGGAATACAATCTTTGCGCTGTTGATAACGTAGGTCTGAACACAAGATATGTCGATGTACTTCTGAATCTCAATAACCCTCACCACGTTGTGGTACGAGGACCGTCTTATCTACAGCCAACCAAACAGATGGACTTTTACAAACATATTCCAGCTAAAGAAAAGAAAACATGTTCTCCGTATGAAAAGAATCAGAGAAACAAAAATAAGAATTAAAAAACCTGAACGACGCGGTGGTCTTTGTGATCGATCAAACAATAAGAACATAGAGCATTTCCCATGCAATCTAAACAGAACATGTTGCATTCGGTTTTATGGGAATCTCTATGAATGGAGCAGGGAATGAAGTAACTTGCTCTCAGCATTGGTATTAGCCATGGTGGATTCAATTCATCGTTCCCCATTCGGCCTAACGGACTCACCTGATAATTCAACATGATAGTAATCAGGAGAAGATGAAAGTGTTAAAAAGGAAGAACAGAAAACCAAGAAACAGAGGAGACAAATACCATGACTTTCTTATGATTGGCCCAGACAAACCCAGTGATATTCTGCTGCTGCTGTTGATTATCGATAGCCAGCCTTTACAGTTCTGTAAGAACGAATCAAAACCTTCCAAGATTGAATCTAGAAACACAAGAAAACAAATATTAGCCAAACAAACAGAGCAAGCTGAGAATCCACCAGTACAGAGGACAGAAAATAGAAAATCACAAATAAAAAGAAAAAGAAAATCTTTAGCGGAGCTTCGAACTCAAAACCTTCTGAGGAAGAAAACTGAAAAAGAAATCGCCGCCGAAGATTATTAGGGTAAAAACAGTGTGTGTTTCTTTGCAGGAAGGCAGGGGAAGGGATTGCTAGGACGAGATAACCGAGATAACCCAGAGTGATGCAAAAATGGCTTATTTTATATTAAGGCGGTCACTACCCTAAAGTAAAATAAAAACATAAATAATACAAAATAATATATTTTGGGAAAACAAAAAATTGGAAAGGAAACTTGCCCACGTATAAAAAGACCAGCCGAATTTTATGAAGGGGCTAGAATTGAGACAACAATGACGAGATTCTCCCTTCTTTATCACCGTCCGATCATATCAACACTTCTCTCTTTTTTATTGTGGACAGCTTAGTCCTAATTTTTTAGTCCTAATTGTGCATGTCATGTTTTGCAGCATTACTCATTATATTTGCCAGTTATAGATACGATATTTACATAAAAATTAATCAATCTTTGAATAATAAATTTTATTCTTTTTTAAAAAATGATATATATTGTATTTACAATACTTTTAGTATTATTTTTGTTTAATACAATAGTAAGAGCGTAATATGGTTTTACTATATACATGACTACATGCATTTTTTTTTCATTTTTTAAATATTTTTAAAAATAAAAATATATATATTTAAATTACTTTCTTAAACGCTAAGAAAAAAAAAATAACAGCAGTCAACTAGATTGGTCAAATATGACGGCGGTAAAGAAGGTTTTTCCTAATAAATAATGTCTCGAGTTTAGTAGGTTCAATGTACAACGAGTAGCCTAGATCCTAGGAGACATGTAAAAGAGCTATGGCCTATTCTGCTTAGATTGCCTTGTCCACATCATCTTTGTCCCGCCACATCGTTGGTCCAAGCACAAACCTTACGGCCACATTCTTCGACGATTCTCGGGTACTCTCTTTTTACAGTCTTGATATTTGAAGGATAACATAATATTTGCAATCTCACGTTGAAAACACTTGTGAGGGGAGAAAAATTCCTGGCCCATAAATTGGGTCCAACTCATTAAAATATTATAAGAGATAAAAAGAAAATAAAAGAACAATAGAGGCTACAAATATCAGGAACAATTAAGAAAATATGGAGGGGTGTATATATTAAGAGGTCAGGAGAAGAAAGTAAAATAGATCACGCAAAGGAGACCAGCTACCTCATAACAGGCTGGCATGTATAGTGAAAGGTCAGACAAATATATAAAGGAAAGAGGACAAATGACAGAAGGATTAACTTATGATGGAAGAAGAAGAACTAATTGAGAGATGGATAGAGAAAAAAAGGAAGGAACTGGGATGAACAAAGATCATACACGGAAGAGTAGAGGATAGAAGATTGACGGGAGCTCTAACTTTCTTTGTACAGTGAGATATGAGGTTTCATGAGTGATTGTAAACAGATATATTATAGACGAGATTTCCCTCCCAAAACCCCCGTGGACGTAGGCATATTGCTGAACCACGTAAATCTTGGTGTCAACCATTTTACTGCATTCATTTTCTACTCGTCACCGTGAACGTACGAATCACCACCGTACAGCCGTACCTAAACACCGCCAGGGACCCCAAATTCTTCACATCGCGGTACTGACTGCAGAGATTTGCCCATGCCCGCAAAACACGACATCAACAGTGGCGCCGTCTGTGAAATCTCTGTTATCCCATAACTAGCGTGTCCTTTGTAGGCTGGCAATGACAAGCTATCAGAACTTGCGATGTGAAGAAAAATAAACTGAAGTGAAGGAAGGAAGAGCTGACGAATAGAGCTTTGATGGAAGGGTGATGATCTCTTTGCTATGCTGAACAAATTCTCAATAGTGAAAAAAAAAAAAAGCATCCTCCAGATAAGTATTATCAACTTTTTGAATTTTTACATTTTTAAAGGGGCAAATAAATTTTTACATGCCCAGGTGGAGAGCCGAACTCCATGTACTTGGGCAAAGGCACCTCGTAAAATCCGAATGCGTAAAAATCACGTTGTCCGGATATTACAAGGTGGTCTACAATACACTTAAGTGCACAGTAGCACACAACACTTGCAACCAAAGTAACCAAGCCACTTACTTTCCAAGCTCGTGTATATGGTTTAAGCACATGTACGTGTGGACAATTCTGAACGTCCAAACCGAGCATTGCCCAGCAAAACATTGGGCTGGGTCTGTACTGCACGGCACTGTACAAGTGCACAGTGCCACGTACGTACAGACTGTACGTGCCCTGCATGGGTCTCAACGGGTGCACAGGACGTGCACCCGAGCGACACCACCCCGCCTGCTGCCAAGAGCCGACGGCGATTCCTCCGAGCCACCATGCCAACCGCCGGCTTTTTCTACCGCGGTCGCAGTAGTCAGCGGAGGCAACGTGTTAGACCCCCACGTAAGGCGGCCTCTAAAACCATGGCACATGTCCTACCCATGTCCGGGACATGTCCCTTGATCATGCCACGAGCATGCCTTGGCCCGTGTCTTGTCACATACGGGGCACCCAGCATGCCCATGGACCGGCCACATGCATGCCTTGGCCCGTGCCTTGACACGCACGGGGCGCCCAGCATGCAGGCCATGCGCACGCACTTGCGCGCGCCACGCCTCGGACGTAGCGAGGTTAGTGGCCATGCGCAACCCAGCGCACGGCCAGGCATGCGCACGCCCATGCGCATGCCAGCACACCGCGTGGCCCTGCGCACGCACGTAGCCCACACGGCCCAGTGCACGCACACAGGCCGCGTGGCCCTGCGCCCCCATGCCATCCGCATGGCCTTGCGCCCCCATGCCGCCGGCGTGGCCCTGCGCCCCCATCCTGGCAGCACGCCCATACGCACGCCCATGCGTGCGCCTATGCAGCCGGCCATGCCTTCAGCCGCGTGGCCTTCCTGCCGCACACTAGCGAGGTTAGTGGCATGCCTTCCAGGCATGCCATCCAACGCACGGGCCCAGCCCGTGCCATCCAGCGCACTGCTCCAGCCCGTGCCATGCAGAGCAGGTCAGTGGCATGCCCACCAGGCATGCCATCCAGCGCATGGCTCCAGCCTATGCCTTGCAGCCAGCTCACATGGCTAGCCACCAGCAGGCCGAACATGGCTCCATGCCATGCCCACCAGCCGGCCCATGCATGGCACCATGCCATGCACCATAGCTAGCCATGCCGAGCCACCTAGCCATGGACCGGACCGTGGACCACCATGCACCCACCTAGCCGACCCATGGCTCATGCATGCCACGGCCATGTGGCCCATTCCTCTATCTTATTTGTTTTATTTATTTTATTTATTTATTTCTTTTATTGCAAAGGGACCTATTGGGGTTTCCAAGTTGTAACCTTATAAATAGGACCCTTAGTCATTTCTTAAAGATCTTTTGACAAATTGAGTGAGTGAGGACATTGTTGAGAGATCATTTTCGGTGCTAGACACTTGAGCTCTTTGGGTGCAATTCATTGAATCCCATAGAGAGGATTACTCCATGCAATTCATTGAATTGGAGTAATCCATTTATCTTGTTGATCAACTTGGTGCAATTCATTGAATCCAAGTTGATTATCTTTATCTTTTGTTCTTGATCAATATATGAGGTTTATTTCTATCTTGGTGCACTTTGTGATTCATTGTTGAATTGTTCTTTGATTGGCCGAGTACCCCATTGTTCTTGGTGTTCATATTGTGTTCTTGTGTTCATCTCAAGTTCGGCCACTTCAATCCATTCCAAACCCATTTTCGGCCAACACCTTTGTTTGTCAACTTTCCATAAGTGAACCACATCCTTTCACCTAGCCCTAGCCGAATATACTTGCCTTATCCATCATAGTGTAATTCGGCCAACACCTTTCATATTGGAGTGTCTTGGCCGATTCTCACACTTGCCATAATAGGGTTTCCTCATTTGGAAACCCTAGTTGACTCTTTCCTTATCCTTGGCCGGCCACCTATCCAACCACAATCCAATCCCTTATTTTTAGGAAACTTCCTAAAAACACTCCAACCCTAGTTCGGCCAAGCTAGTGCTGCCCACCATTCTTTGACCTAGCCTTAAGCCTTACACACAAACCCTAGCCGAACCACACCCCATCCAAACCCTAATCCAAGGTCCTAGGTGGCGCCACCCTAGGCCCACCATAGTGCCGTGCACCCTCACCCATTGTGAGCCCAAACACTTAGCCATTTTCATCTTCCATCCATCCAATCCTAGCCTAAACACCTAACCTCACCTTGCCCAAATTGCCACCATAGCCACCATTGATCGTGAACCAAGCAAGAGAGGAGCTAGAATTCGGTCAACCTAAGGAGAACATAGCCGAGGAGGACATAGTGTTTAGGGACTTGACCGGGGTCCCTAACACAACGGCCGTGCACGTCGTGCATGGCGACTACCACGGGATTTCATCCTGCAAGGACTGAATGGCTCACGGTTGCCAGCCGTGAGTCCACCAAGCCTTCCGGTGGCCATCACCAAAGCCACTGGAAGTTTCTGTCTCCAACCAGCCAGCTGCCATCGTCGGGAACCAAGCACGGTGCTCACGATGCTAGGCCACCGTGCACGGGGCCTAGCCTCCCGTGCACCCAGAGCTCGTGGCGCCAAGCCACGAGCCCAGTCACCCGTCGGCGATCGCCACCGTGACCGCCATCGGTCTCCAGAGCGATGGCCACCACCAAGGGGGTCGTGAACAGCCTATCCCATGCGCACGAAGATCACGCGATAGCCCAGTAGCTATGCAACAGCAGAGGGGGCCAGTGTCCACCATGTGGCTCGCCGGCACCGTCTGTCACTGTCGGAGCATCATCAGCCGCCCCTCATCCCTAGGAAGTGACCTTGTCAAAAACAGCCAGCCGCACGGCTAAGCTTGCGGAGGAAAACGCCGAAGCCCAGTCCTGGCACCTCCTCACCAGACTATCGGCGAACACTAGGCGACTCGCCGGCACGGTCTGCCACCCTTAGGGCACTTCTCCGACCTGCACAATGGCTGAGCATGCATGTTGAACATGCACTACACAGCTCGGGAACGTACATGCATTCACAGCTCGGTCTCCGGCTCCGCATGTACAAAACTCTTGCTCGGAAACTCGTTCGGCATATGAGCATGCACGTTCAACGAACATGCACTGCACAACCCAGGAACGTACATGCATGCACAGCTAGGTCTCCGGCTCGGCATGTACAAAACTCTCGCTCGGTTCCTCAGCTCACTCAGCATATGAGTATGCATTTCTCTGAGCATGCACTTTCCCGACCCGTACAGTGTATGAGCATGCCCGTTCAAACAGCTCGGGAACCAGCTCAGCACCACTTGCTCGGAGGAAACCAGATTGGCACCACTTGCTCGAAGGTCAATAGCTCAGAAACCCAACCCGACATGTACAGATTCTCGCTCGGAAACTCGCTCGGTAAAATTACGTACGTAGAGCTCAGGAACTCACCCTCGTATAAAAAAAAAAAAAGGAAGAAAGAAAAAAAAAAGAAAAAGAAAAAGAAAAAGAAGGGAAATCCTCCAGGCAAACCACACGAGTGGTCTCCAGTCCGGTTTCAACTTCAGCTCCTTCAATTGGTTTCTCCGTTCAACAAACTACCTACTCAGCTCAGAAATTCATGTTGGAAAATCATTGCTTGGAAACTACATGCACGAACAATTCAGTTCGACCAACAACACGCGCAAACTACTCAGTTTGGCAACTATGTACACGGATTGCCCCAACTTGATAATATATGCACGGATTCTTCAGCTTAGAAAAATTATTGTCCAGAAATCACAACACGAGAGCATACACATCATTACACAAAGCGCCTACTTGGAAACCATCACACGGTTACATCTATTATGTACTAGAGAAAGTTGCACAACTTGCTTGACACTCAAACGACATTGCCTTCATGCTCGGCTCAGTTTTTATGCTCGGCTCGGATTTCCTGCTCTATTGCACATGTTAGCACAGATTCTCCCTGACTACAACTTCAGGTTCGTTACTTACAAAATTTTTGTAAAAGTTCAATTTCTACTAACAAAGTTATTTTTATTATGAGAACGAACCGTTAGGAGCGAAAGGTCAAGAACCATTCGACCTAGCAGAACCGAACGCGTTGGCCCCAGCCAGCCCACGAAGTCATAAGCATGGGTCTCGAGCCGTCGCTCAGGCCTGCTGGCTATTCTCAACGCACGTCACCAGTAATCCTGGGACCTTGCTGAGCGGGTCGCCGTGCTCCCACGAGACTCTACCGAGCGTGTCACCAAGTGATTTATTGGGACTCTGCCGAGCTTCGTACTATGGTGCAGAACCGAACGTGTTGGCCCCAGCCAGCCCACGAAGTAAAAAGCACGGGTCCCGAGCCGTCGCTTGGGCCCGCTGGCTATTCTCAACGCACGTCACCAGTAATCCTGGGACCTCGCTGAGCGGGTAGCCGTGCTCCTACGAGACTCCACCGAGCGTGTCACCAAGTGATTTACTAGGACCTCACAACTTATTGGGCAAAATATCTCTGTCTTTAATCTAATCCATGTTTAAACCATTAGCTCCCTGCTTAGCTAAAAAATCAGTCACACCATTTCCTTCATGAAACACACGACTGACTCTATTATCCATGCTTCCCAGGCAGATCTGAAACTCGTCCCAATAATCCTCAAGATACAAAATATTACATTTTCCCCTAGTAAGCCATGTAATAAGAATTTGAGAGTTTGTCTTAATATGAACTTGATAAAAACTAAGCTGACAGCACCTCCTAACAGTTTGAAGCAGACTTCTCATTTCAGCAAAATTGTTAGAACCATGTCCTAAGAACATAGCAAAAGCCGCACAAAAGTTCCTGCCATCATTATGAATAATCCCTTAATTCATGCCGACCCCAAGATTATCCAAGCTGCTACCATCCTTATTAAGTTTCATCTAGTTCTGCTGTGACCGAATCCGTTTCACCACAAATACTTTCTTAGGTTTAGGTAAAATCACCGGGATATCCAGCCTCTTTACAATATCAATATCCTTAGTAGGGAGTTTCACAGTTTTTATGGTTAATTGCCCGGATGCTAATCTTTTAGGGGACCACCATCCTCCCAATTGTCATACCAAAAAGAAATGTTACCCTCACGCTCTAGCCACTTAGAATTAGCTAAGACCTCCGGAATACATTTAACAATAGATTTCCAAAATCAAGTACTCTTGTTAGACTCCAATAGAAATAAATGGTTACCCCTAACATATCTGTAACAAAAAAAATCCACCCATAAAGATTTACTAGAGATCAAGCGCTAATCAAGTTTCATATGTAAGGTCCGTTGAATATCCCCAAAATCCCTAATGCCCAACTCGCCTTCTACCGTAGGTCTACAAATATTATTCCAAGCCACCCATTTTGTTTTACCTTTTCCTTCAAAATCACCTCAAAAGAAAGAACTCATAAGCCTATTTAGCGACTTAATC
Source organism: Pterocarya stenoptera (assembly GCA_003123785.1). NCBI lineage: Eukaryota > Viridiplantae > Streptophyta > Magnoliopsida > Fagales > Juglandaceae > Pterocarya > Pterocarya stenoptera. The sequence continues at coordinate 93,617 of QEOT01006159.1, forward strand.
ACGACTTTAGGAATATATAAGACAGCTAAAAGATAAGTGACCATACTAGACAAAACATGATGCAACAAAATAATTCTACCACCAGCAGAAAGTAATTTCGTATTCGAACCTACAATTTTCTTTTTGAATTTACCAATTAAATCAACAAAATTACACGCCTTTAGTCTACCAATCACAATGGGCACTCCCAAATATTTAAAAGAAAAAGACCCTTCAGTATAACCAGTAAAGCGAAGAATAGAGTATTTTCTAGAGATAGGGATATGTTTAGAAGACTAAATAGCACTTTTGTCTTTATTAAGAACCCGTCCCGTCCATTCTTCATAAAAATTCAACACCTACATCAAAGCTTTCATAGATCTCTGACAACCATTAGCAAAAATAATAATATCATCAGCACGCATAAGATGAAAAACAAGAGGGATACCTCGAGCTTGAATAAACTGCCCAACTTTTTTATTCTCGAATGATTTCTTAAGCAGGCGAGAGAAAACCTCTTGCATAACAATGAACAGATAGGGCGAAAGAGGGTCACCTTGCCACAGACCATGTTCCCCTTTAAAAAAACCTATAGGAGTGACATTCACCATGACAGAAAACCACGGCGAATAAATACACGTTCTAATCAAAGCACAAACTTGAGCGGAAAAGCCAAAGACCTTCAAAACATGTAACAGGAAATTCCAATCCACTCTATCATAGGCCTTAGACATATCCAACTTAATCAAAACGTGAGCCCCATTAGATTTTTTGTGAATAGAATGAACAAGCTCTTGAGTTAAACCTATATTCTCAAAAATATTGCGTCCAGGAATAAATGCCCCTTGCTCTTGTGAAATCATCTTTAAAAGCATGTTCGTCATACAGACCACAATAATTTAAGCACATATCTTATAAAAAACTTATAGGCCTAAATTTATCAAAGTCATTAGGGTTCATCACCCTAGGAATCAAAACATTATAGGACGCAGTAAAGAACCTAGAGAGGGATTTTTTTTTTAAAGAACTCAGAAGTAGCTTTCAATAAATCCTCCTTGACTAAATACTAACAAAACTGAAAAAATCCGACCCAAAACCATCCGGACCAAGACTACTCTCAACAAAAATACTAAAAAGAGCATCTTTAACTTCTTCAAGAGAATGATCTTTACAAATAAGTAGATTATCAGCAACGGATATCACATGAGAGACAAGGTTGCTTAAACTAGGCAAATCATGACTACTACTATTCTCCAAAAATTGATAAAAATACTCAACAACAGCATGGTGAATATCAACAAGAGTACTTAAGAAAGTACTATCAACCAAACACATATCCTTCACCCGGTTCTGCTTCTTAGCCTTTAAGCTAGTGTGAAAGAATTTTGAATTTTGATCCTCATCTTTTAACCAATTCTTTTATGTTATGTATATGGCTTCTGTAATTTGCAGCTTATATAGAGGCTATAGCTTCTATAATTTGCAGCTGAAGAAAAAGGTTTAACCTCTGTTTGGTTGATGAACTCAGTTTAATTTTAAGCTGAGTCTAATATCAAAACACTCAACTTTCAAATTACTAAACTCATCCCGACTCAAAACCTTCTTACACGTGGGATCCATAATTTTTTTCAACTTAAAACATCTTTATGCATGAGATCCACAACCTTTTTTAATTTTTCATAAAAGTATTAAATTCATCTTAACATCTAAACACACTTTAAACTCTCGATCAGTTTAAATGGATTCCATATAACTTCTTTTATTACTTAACTCATTACTATTTATAAAGAACTCAACTTAACTGAATTCAGCTCAATATCTAAATATAATCTTAAGGTCAAGAAAAAATTGAAAGAAATAATAATAATAAATAATTATGAAGATGGGCAGTAAAGTCAGTGCGCTCTATGTGGAAATACTTAATGAAGCTTTTAATGCCGAGTTGCTTATCCAATCCTTCCCCCAATGGCACAGGCTGAGCAACTGCATGAAGTGTCTCTGGCTCCACTCACCGTATTCTTGACAAATGATATTTCAGTTGAGTGTATAAAAGCTGTATACTATTTTTAATAATAGATTCTATTTTTTTAAAAAATTTTTGTTATATATAGTCACTTTACATATTTCTTACGTATTTTATTGATGGAATTAATTAAAATAATTATTTTATATTAAAAAAATTTATTCAACCAGTATATGAAGAGTAAGATATAGAATATTAAAAAAAAAAAAAAAAAAAGTTCATGACTGTATAAAACTGATCTTCTTTGTCTGATTGTCGAAAGTAGAGAACTGAATCCTGCGGTGAAAATGAAATATGTTTACTGTTTGTCTGTTACTTCCAACTTGACCTTATATTGGGCCTTGCTTGGCTACAAAAAGTACTAGGACTTTGTGGTCTCTGAAACTTATGTAACCATCATTGAGCCTGAACGCTCACCCAAAAGAAACATATTTGGGCCTTTATAGCATACTACAGAAGATACAAGGGGGTATTCATGTTCATGGCAACATTAAATAGCAATGATGGAGGTCGCGACTTGGGACTGATCCATGTGGAGGTCATGGTTACGTACCACGGCGAAGGCACCAAGCAGCCGCGATGACCTTTCCAATGATGAAGAAAGAAATTCAAATATGTTGCCACGTTTATGGCCTTGCCATGTTAGCCTATATTATGATATTATATAACATGTGTTTATTTATTTTGTTTTATTATGATATGGTAATTTCAAGCGGTTTATTATATCAATCGATCACCTAAAATGTGCTGCATAATAAATGTGAGTGAAAATAATAAAATTGAAGACAGAATATTTATTATTCGTATGGAGATTTCCTTGCAGACAGCATGCATATTATTGGGATAGCTAGGCTGGAGTTGAACCCAAATGCACTCATGGGCTAGCTTAGGTTTCGCAATTAACTTTAAATACAAAATTCTCATTTCATCTCATCTCATTATTATAATTTTTTAAAATTTTTATTTAAAATATAATAAACAATTCAACTTTTTTAAATATCAAAATAATAATAATATTAAAATATAATATTTTAAACTTTCATTTGAAATAAAAAATTCTCATCTTCCTTCTTAAATGGTCTCGTTTGTTTTTAAAAATGAGATGAGATAAATTGAAATTAAAATTAAAAAATTAAAAAAAATTATTATTAGAATATACATTTTAATATTATTTTTATTTTAAAATTTAAAAAAATTAAATTATTTATTTTATTTTATATTAAAATTTAAAAAATATAATAATAAAATTAAGATAAAAT
>QEOT01006161.1:1881-20112 GCA_003123785.1 Pterocarya stenoptera
AAAGTTCCTATCAATTTGATCGTATCAAATACAATGACATAAATATGAAAATTAGCCAATACACAAGAAGTAGTGTTTATACATGCCGCATGTCTGCTTCTTGCCTACAAAGCTGCGAAGTTGGGCTTGATTGTTATGGAATGCTGACTCCCTCTTTCCAATCTCTTTTTCCCTCTTTTGAAGCTCTTCCTATTTTCTTAAGAATTATGTTTCTCTCTTTACAAGGGTTTTGTCTTTGTATTCACTACTATTTACCCACTTGAAATATTTACAATATGGTAATCTCTGATTAATAAATAAGTATGTTTGATATCAAAATTTTGAATAAAACATTAATACTTAAGTACTGTTAACTGTGTTTACCTCTTTATTGTACTGTGGACATCCAAAGAATTATCACCCCAGATTTTCTTGAAGTATTTGATATTCTAAGTATAGCTTGTTTCTCACATATGCACATTGGGTCATTCATCAAAATACGATTAACAAACGATGATGAAGCAACCGATGATGACATTCTAAATCTGTCAAGGAATTACAATAACGGCATCACAATTGAAGTTTATAGGGGACAAAAACCATAAAAGACTCTCATACCAGATTGACTTAGGGATGGTTAGATGATTATTAAAGTTTGATGGGTTTGATGATCAACGGCTTAGGGATGGTTAGATTATTATTACAATTTACAAAAAATATATATATATTAAAATTTGATAGTTATTTGTTATTAAGTCAATGAATTTAAGGAGAGAAAAAAGAATGAGTCTAAGCAATTAACACCAAAGATAGGATTCCAATCACACCCTCAAAGCTTGAAGAAGTGAATTATTAAACTGGCGGTAGTTATGGTGGTGAAGGTTTGGCTAGAGACTTTTTCTGTCTTGGAGCTCTCTCTTACAGTGACATTTTGAATATTGATGGTTTTGGTAATTGTATGAACACTTCCAACGAGCATCAAAATCAACCAGGGGTGGCAAATCGTGTTTCTGGATTGTGTTTGTGTCTTGTCAAGTCATAAACATTCGACTATATAGGTCAATCCAAACTAAACCTGTTAAGCTAAACGTGTCAAACTTTCAAACCTTAACTCAATTCATTCAAATAACAGGTTATGTCTTGTCACTCATTTTGACCCGTATAATAATTCATAGAAATAAATTAAAACAACATGACCCATTTAAACCCATTTCATATAAATGGGCTGAATTAACACGTATAATTCATTTGACTTGATCAATATAATTTTACATAAAAGTTAAAATCTATACTTATTAGTAACCACAATATCTTAAAATATATATATAATATTTTTCAAATTTTAATATATAATAAAATTAATNAAGAGATTTGAATTCTATGTGACAACTTTCTATTTTTTAAAAGTTTTTACTAATTTGGTTTTGCATTACTTCTTTCAGGCATCAGTTGAAGTAGAAAAAATTAGTGATTTATTTCTACCATTCTAAATAATATATTTTATATAAAACAGAGTTATGTTAGTCTTTCGAGATATTGTAAAGTCATGAATAGAGTATTTCACTTCTCAACTCTGTTAAATAGGTCTACAATTTTGATGCAGGTTCTATTACATTAAGATTTTATCATTCTTTTTCCTCTTAATTGTTCATTTTTGTAAGCAGTGGGCTTTTAGGGTTCCTGCCACTAGTCTGCTCTCCATGGGGACCATGACCCCTAAAGTTTCAAAAACAAAAAAAATTAAATAAATATACAAAAGAAATACAATAGTTATCTCTTGAAACTTAATTTCAAAATTCATTATGAAGGTGCTTTATACATTGCCAACAAGACTTTACCACATAATAAATTTACCTTCTTCATTGAGAAAGAATATATGTAATTGAAAAAAATGATTTTCTACTCTTTTTTTATTAATTAGCACGTATGTTACACAAATTACATGATAACTTTAACTCACCAAGTGCTACCATTTAGAAATGAGAGCATAACTAGTGGTTGTTATTCTGGAAACTGGTAAAGCAAATAATTATACACTTGTTTGACTCAAGTAATTATTGAGATTTTTTTTTCCCATATACATTTAGCTTGATTATTAAGTCATACACATCTAAGTAATTCACTATCTTATGGCAATAAGAATTAAAGATACAAGAGAGCTTCAGATACTCGAGATACCAAACATTTCGAAGCTATTAAACACATTTAAGAAGATATTACAGAAACTAAGAGTTAGAGAGAGAGGACTCACCGATCAGAGGAAGAAGAGGAAGTTGGTGAATAAGACCAAATGGGGCTACATTTGCCAAAAGAAGCGAACAAAAATGAATCTATGACGAAGGAGGAGGAGGGACTATCGCAGGGGGCTTAGGGTTAGGGTTAAGAAATTGGAACACACTGTAATGGAAAGTGACTGTCGAAGGAGAATGGAGAATGGAGAATGGAGGGTGTGTGGTAGGGGAGTTAGGGTTAGGTTCTGTAATGAAAAGGGAAATGGTGAAGTTCATGCCTGTTAGGCGGAGACTAATTCTAATTAGGCTTAGTGGCACGTCACCTCAATAATAAAGTAGTTTCACATGTTTAATATATAACACGATCATTCCTGCTCTGCTCGCACCTTCATAATTAAGTTCATGGCATTATGTCCAAACCTAAAGGCTAAAACGAATCAGAGAAGCCGGCCACCATAATCCCTCATTTGGTTAAACAAATGAGATGGTATGAAAAATATATGAATAATAATAAGATAATTTGTAAATAGTAGTGAAATAATTTAAGTTAAGATGTTTTATTAGATTTGACAAATGAGAGAGAAAAAGTTGAATAAAAATATTATAAAATTAAAATATAGTTAGTATATAATTTTTCAATAATAATATTTTTTTTATTTGAAAAAGTTGAATTATTTTTTGTATTTAGTTTAAAAGTTTAAAAAAAATTATAATGATTAGGTAATGATAAAATGAAAAAATTGAAAATTTGAACTTGAAAAGTATTTGTATTTGAATTGTGTTTTGATGTTGAGATAAGATGAGATGAGATGGATTGAGACCATTTGTGAAACCAAGCGGGGCATAACTTTCCGCCGGTTCTAGCCACCTATGGCCACACTTACATTTATTTTTATTTTTCATTATCTTCATATTTTATAATTTATTTTTATCATAAAAAATTATTTTTATATTTATATTAAATAATTTTAATTAATTTTCTTAGTAAATTCAGATTGACATGTGGCAGTTTGTAATTAGGCTATGTATTTTCTGTTAACTGTTATTGAAGAGTTAATTCAGCAAATGTTGTATTCTAACTCATATCACATGGTGTTCTTAAAAGAAATAGCATATAGACCTAATCCTAAGTAAAAAATAGCTCCTATCCTCGTGGGGTGTTAAACCAAGTTTATTTTAATAATAGTTTCCCAATTGGATATTTAGTGACATGTTCAGTATAATTAAAAAACAATTGTTCAAATTAATAGTTCAAGCATTGCCTACTTATAGCATGAGTGTTTTTAAACTTCCACACTGAATGAAATAAATAGAATCAAGAACAATAATTGGTGGGGTCAGCAACAAAATGAAAGAAAAATTCATTGGGTGTCTTTGAGCAAAATGGGGAAGGCAATAACAGCTGGAGGACTTAGTTTTCAAGATTTAGAGAGTTTCAACTTAGAAATGTTGGCCAAGCAAGGGTGGAGGATTATTCAAAGGCCTGGTTCACTTGCAACAAAAATTCTAAGTTAAAATATGTTTCAAAAACTACTTTCATCCATGCTAAAATAGGTTCAAGACCATCTTATATTTGGAGAAGTATAATGACAGCTAGGCACTAAGTGGAAGAAGGGTCTTGTGGAATATTGACAATGGACAAAGTGTTAAAATTTGGAAAGAGAAATGGATTCCTCAACCAACTACCTACAAGATTGAAAGTGTTGTTCAAATATTGAATGAAGAAGAGTCAGTGGTTGCTATTATTGATTCAAATACTAAACACTGGAATGTAGATTTAATTGAAAAAATATTTTCCTATGATGAAGTTGCTATTATAAAGAGATAATATGGAGGTGTACAACAAGTGATAATTTTACTGTAAAAAGTGCATATTATTTACAAAAAGAGATAATGGATCCAGATGAAGATCAATCTTCAAATTCAAATTGCAAGTAAGCTGTTTGGAACAGAATCTGAAAATTAAAAATTCCAAATGCTGCAAAAGATTTACTATAGAGAGCTTGCTTAGAGGCCTTATCCACTAATTAAATCTTTTTAAAAGGAAAATAATAGAGTCAACAAACCGTCCACTATGTTTAGAAGAAAAAGAAGGTACAATACATATTCTTTGAGAGTGTTTAGCACAAAGGATGTGTGGTGTCTTGATTCAAAGAAAATTAAAAAATTTTATTTGACAACAACTTGTTTTAAGGATTTATTTGTTGCTATGTATAATATTGCTGATAAAGAACAGATGGAAGAAGTAGTTGTGACAGTAAGGAGACTTTGATAGAGAGTTAATGATTTTATTGTCAACAACAATTTTTCTCATCCAAATTTGATGATGAAGCAGTCAAACCCACAACTTATGGATTATAAGGAAGTTCAAACAAATTCAGGTAAAATAACAACAACTGATGCAGAGAATTTGATGAGCAGGTGGGAACCTCCTACTGGTGAATTATTAAAGATTAATTGGGATGCAACACTTTATAAATCTCTAGGAAAGATTGGTATTGGTATTATAGTAAGAGATTGTGATGGTAATGTTCTGGCTATAAATAGAATGCAACCTTTGAGTTGGGCTTAAAAAGGATTATCTTAGAAGGTGACTCTCCAGGTTATTAATAGCTAGCATCAAGCAACATGATTCTCATTGTAATAGTGTAGGTCTGATTATTAATATAAAGATGTGAAAAATATGCTTATACAATTTGATCAATGGTTTGTTAGACATGTTAGAAGAGAAGCCAATATTGTGGCTCATTGTTTAGCCAAGAACTCTTTAGATGATTCTATTAAGATGGAGGGTTGTCCATCTTGTATTCTTTTTCTCATTTGATGGAGTTTTTTTAATAAATATATTGATGTTGATTCTAAAAATAAAATAAAAATATATATGAAATTTAGAAAATATACTCTCAAATATATTTTAAAACCTATTCCATAAAGATCGGTATAAAAAAGAAGATTGATCCAATAAAAGAGCTCAAGATATCTCTCATTTAAAAAAATTAGAGTAATATAATATTTAGAAAGGAGAATTTAAAGAAGCCTTATTAAATAATATTTGCTTGTTCTATATGTTGAATCTAAATCTCACATTTTTTTATTATTAAATAATAGAGGTATATAATATTAGTTATCTCAATTAATTTATTGGATATACTCTTTCTCATTCATATCGGACAGTTAATACACCAAATGCTGGATTGGCTATGAGGAAATTATTTATGCAAGTGAAGTTTCAAATCTTTAATCCATATCATGCAAGTGTTTTAATGATTATCAACATTCGGTATGCCCCACTTGAGTTCCCATTGGTTTTCAAAGAAATCCAAAATATTATTATCGACAATGGCATCCGAAACTACTTGTCGCCACTAATTTCTCAAATATTACTCTTTCAGCCAATCATGCATTCGACAATTACGCCAGTGGCTTGTGGCCTGATGTCACAACACCCACATCTCTAAAATGGAGATCATGAGTTCGACCTCCCTCCCCCATTGTATCAAAAAAGCATTCGACAATTACCATGCCGCATCAATCCTTGGGATAGCTTGGTAGTTAGAAAGGACTTTGGAGTGAGCATTATAATTTGGATGTATTGGATTTGAATAGTCACCTCTGTGCATTCACACTCTTAATATTATCGGATTAATTGTCTATTAATTATCTAAAATGTACTTCTGAGATAATTTTTATCGAAAGTCTATGCACCCCTAAATTAGTCGAAACTTAATTTATGAATACTAATGCTAAACAAAAGGAAACTATCACACCACATTAGACATTGAATTGGTTCCAAAGGAATTATCAGGTCAATAAAATTTCAAACTCCTAACTTTTTTTTCTTTTTAAATCAAGAATGTTTTATTGATCAAATCATTTATAACAAGGAAATAATGCATGAAGGGCAGTGCACTTGGGGATGTATGGGCTACTACATTGATCTCTTCAGATATGTTCACAGTCCACTTAGGGAAGTTCTTAATCTTTTTCTTAATGTCATTGATCACCATCCTTGTACTTGTCCAAACTTCCTCTTCCTTTGTAATGGTCTAAATCACATGTAGTGAGTCCCCCTCAAGTATAATTCTCATTAGACCCAAATCAAGAGCAAAAAATATAGCATGGAGAGCACTAGAGGCTTCTTGCAAGTAGAGGGCCAGGGAATAAATATTTTTTCATTCTCATTGTGACCAGAACTTTACCTTCCTAGTCACGAGCAATGACCCTAGTTCCTATTTTGCACTAAACTTTATCAATAGCAGCATCCCAATTTATCTTAATAGGATTTTGTGGTGGCGGATCCTATTTATGAGGTATGCTACTAACTGAATCTGATCTGCTTGTGCTATGGTATGTGTTTCTTTCAGATTTTGCGGCATATTTTTTATTGTTTTACTACTAGGTTTGGATGAGCGAAGTCAGCTTGGAAAACAAATATATTTCTTCTCTGCCAAATCCTTTGTATAGTTGCTGTTATCTCCTCCAATTCTTCTTGCTCAATGCTTTCACACATTGCCTCCAAGATTTCCAAAAATGAATTCTTACTGAAATGACTATTCTAAATTTTCTTGGAACACTAGCTCCATATGTCTTGTGTTGTTATACATCTCCACAGGACATGAACTACTGATTCTTCATCTTCTAAACATATTGGACAGTTTGAGTTACAGGACTTTCTTTTTAGAGAGATTTAAGTGTTGGGATAGTTTCATGACAAGCTTTCCACATAAGACTTTATCTGTTTGAGGTATTTTCATTTTCCATATGATTGACCAAAACTCTTCTAATTTCTACTGCATAATGTCTGCCCCTTGAGTTGATCTAGCATTTCTTTTTGCATATGGTAAGCACTTCTCGATGTGAATTATCCATTCGAGGTTCCTATCCAAATTATCTTGTTAGGCCAATTGCAATGGCTAATAGGAATATGCTTTATGATCTCAGCTTCTTCATTTGGAAAAATACCATCAATCAAATAGGTCTTCCAACTTTTTGCATCATAGTCGATTCTCTCTTTCACTTTTACTTCTTTATCCAGAATTCTGACTACACTTTGTATCTTAAATAAAGTAGGTTTTGGGATCTACTTGTCGTGCCATAATAGAGTTTGCTCACCATTCCCTATTCTCCAAAATGTTCCTTTGTTCAGCAAGTGCCTTGCTGCTAGGATACTTCTCCTATTTGCCTTGCTTCTCTATTTTCACCGTGACATTGACACTGCCCATGCTGCCGATGGTCAAGGTGGTACCGTTTCAGAGGAGTTTGCCTGTTTCTCATGGTGGTTGGAGTTAAAATCTCAATAATAATATGTTGACATGGCATTTAGATCTTCTAACATTCTTATAAGAACTATAAAGACTTAGAACGAGAGAAAAACATATAAGTTGGCTTTTGAAACATTTATTTACAATTTATACACTCAATAATAAGTGTTGTGGATCCCATTTTAGGTATTTATCTGTCTTCACTTTAAGCCTCAAAATTTGAATAATAATTTTAGGAAGTGTTGATTATGTTATATAAACTCTAGAACATGTGGTGCATGGAAGACATAATATTTACGGTTAAAAGCAAATGACATCCATCTTGGATTCTAAAATTCAGAAAAGAAAAATACTGAATAATATCTTAATAAGTTAATAGGCTAAATTTTAACTAGAAACGAATAAAACTCGCCTCATTTTTAGCATAAAATTCATAGACTTATTGGGAGACGTTTCCTAAAACAAATATGGGAGGATTTATTTTTTAATAAATTTAAGTAAAGGGATCTCTAACAAAAATAAATAAATAAATAAATAATAATTTTTCTATAATATATTCTATAATATATTTTATAATAATGTGTTAAAATAAAGTGTATTTTAGTAAAATGTTATATAAAAATAACAACTTTTTATTAAAATATTCTTATTTTAATATATTGTTATAGGATATGTTGTAAAATATATTATGAGTGAATAATTATTACTCAACAAAATTATATATAATAACGGGAGTCAGGGCGGGTCCCAGCGAGTAAAAGCGTGCTGTACTGGTCGTGGTCATGGACCTCACCGTTCCTTCCTTCGAATTTCTCTCTGTGCGTGACTCGTGAGCCTCCCCCCTCCCTCTTTTCGATATTTGAAGTGAAAAAGTGAAAAAAAAAACCCAAAAATAAAAGGGAGAGAACGAGAGACAGACATATATATAAATATCTATATATATATAGATAGTGAGAGAGGAATAGACACAGCCGGCTCTTTTTCTCGGTCACCAAACAGCACAAATCTCAAGCAGCAGACAGTGTGACTGTGGACTGCCTGAAACGATAGACAGCAGATAATTTATATATAGAGTGTTGTGAGCGTGTGAGCTAATCGATCGCTTAGTAACGGCTACTTCTTATGGTGCCTAGGTAGAAGGACTCTGTGGTTTTTGGTTTGGTAGCCGCTGCTATAGTAATGGATTGCAGAAATGACAAGTAAATCTTTCTTCCTCTCACTCCCTGGTTTGTCATGGAAATGTAGATTATGATTGTGTTTTTTTCTTAATTTTTTTTTTTTGAGTGGAATGCTGGATATTTTTAGATGGGTTTCTTCATCTCAGCATTTTATGAAATCGTCTTTGAGATTTATCTTTTATACTTATATTCGCGTTTTTTGGTCTGTTTGGTTTATTTTTAAGGTTATAACTTACAATGAGTATGTGGGCTCTGATTTAATTGGTGGGTCATAATTATTTTCTCCACTTTTTCCTTTTGCTTTTTCTGTGTTTATCTGTTGGATGATATTGCTCATTATGATCCCTTTTACTCCAGCACTCTGTCTGTGTTTAGATCCAGATTACGCACACATCCCTTCATTCCTTATTTGATGTTCTTTACGGACTCTAGAATTAGACTAGACCCAATGCTTCTATTTTACTTTTTCTCTTTACTGATTGAGTATTTTTCGGCCGAACGGTTTTCCAATGTTGCCATTGTACTTGTCTAATTGCATTCTCTTTTGACCCTTAAATGGAAAAGGTTATCAATGTAGACATTACCAACTTTCATTAAATGTAATTTGGAGCCTGAGGTTCTCGACCGCATTATGAAAATTTTCCACATTGGCACTGGATGAACTTGGATTTTTGCGGTTTTACATTTACTTTGTTTAGCTTTAGAAATGTCTGAAGATGGGTTTTTCTTCTTTGAGTGAAACTGTAGTAGTGAGTCATGGGATTGGCGCAGAGAGGAACATTGTCTCCAAAAGGATCCCAATTGCGGTAAGTACTCATTCTGGTTCTTAGTTTTCTCATCAAGTGGTGTACTTGAATGAAGCGCTTGATGTCTGTGTGGATAATATTTTTTTGAGCAGACATATCTGAATGCCTATGGAATGGAGTGCCCCAAAACAAAGAAGATCATTCCTACATGTTCGATGAAACAACCCCTGTCAAAGATTGCACGGAATTGACCTACCACGTGTCTCATAGTGGTATGCTTCTTCTTCTTTTTTTTCCCTTCCACCGTCCTTTTCTTTCCCAATATTCTTTGACATAATCTTGCTTATTCTTGCAGTTCGTGTCTTTTCTTTGTCATGAAAACTTGAAAGTGTGTGTTTCAGAGAATATGAACAAGGAACCAGAAGAATGTAGAGAGACTTCTTCACAAGCAAAGAGGCGCAGGATGCTGCAGTTCAACATCCAACCTATGGATCCTTCCCATATTAGTGAAGAGAGGTCATCTGCATTCCTAAAATCACATGTAAGTGTTGGATAACTCTTGTTTGCACTGTCATATCAAAATTATTTTGCATGGTTCAAAAGGCATATTACGGATTGGGTTTTGTATGATGTGGAATAATCTCAAATGCACGTATTAGACATCATTGATGATGCTTAAAAATGTTTGGGTATTCATAATTCTATTTCAATAGAATATCAATGTTCTCAATTAGAAAAGGCTATTATCCATATAATATTGCATCGCACTTCCTGTTTGGTATCTATGTCATATAGTGGTGTGAATTATCCAATTCATGAAATAAAGATGTGATTGCTATTCAATATATCAAGAACTTGCCTCCAGGCTTTAGCCCATTATGTCTTTGTGCCTTCTTGGCCTCTAATTATTTTTCTATTATTTTCTACATGAATTTCACAATTTGCTATCTCTGGAACCAAAATGTGTGTTGGAACTAAGATTAGTTTAATACCAGTGTCATGGCATCCAAATGCAAGAACAGAGATTCACATTTGACGTGGATATTGTTCTGAACTATCATCAACATTGTTGTTTTTCTATGTTTAGGAGAGGGAGGATTCACTCGAGGAGTTTTTTCCTGAATCATCACATTGGGATTCTGGGCCTTCGGGTTTGTATCTCGAATTATTCTTCACTGATATGATTATGCACTATTTTTTTCTTGTTATTTTTTAATTGAAATGTGATATATCTCAGGAAATGCATCTGCTTTCACTAATGAGAGCCTGGATCAATCATCTGAAGAGTGGATTGCAGAATACTTAAATGATACTGAGATGGATTTCAACCATGATTATTTGTATGGTTCTTTGGACTTTATCTTTTTAATGTAACCACTAAATTACATAATCTGATTTCTTTACTATGTGAGACTCAGGAATTTTTCTGGGGCATCCGAACTGTTCGATATCGCAGGTACATGTGATTGTTTTTGCTTTGTATATTATTTACTATTGTTTCTTCATGATTTTCTTTCTATACTTCCTGCATGCAGCATCAATGTTGATACATTTTAGTTAGTTTTATCTTGTAGAGTTGTGCGACATAACACCCGAGTATGAAGCTAACATGGTTCAGAAGACTGTTACTCAAACTCCTCAAAAAATTATTTTTAAAGGTTTTTCTCCGTTCCCAATCTTTGTTTGTTGCTCGTGTTTATTGTAGTCAAAAGACCTATAGATCCACTTTATACTAGTTATTTTCTCCATGTCAATGTCACAACCTTTCTCTGGAGACAATTGGATATGGTTCCATAATCTTTTGTTGCGAGAGCCATGCCATCATAGTTAAAAATAAAAAATAAAGGTTATGAGAGATGTTTAACACTATGGTCTCAAAACTAATGTTCTTTTCATGTACTTGAGCTTGAGGTTACAACATTATATATCAAGTGCCGCAAGATTGTTATGCTTGGGCCCAATGTAGATATGCACTATGAAATAACAAAAAAAGAAACTAACTAGTTCAGAATCTGTTTTGCCTGCATAGGTAGGAAATCTTTCATAAGTACTCCAACTAAGTTGGCTGCTTCGGTTGCCTATCCATTTGCCTTCATTAAACCCAGTGGGGCCCATGGAGATGTAACTTTGAAAGAGATAAACCAGCGGATCCGTACACCACCTCCTTCAAAATCCGAGCAAGGTACTGAAGATCCTGTCGTTTTTTACCCCACTTCAGCTTTCTCTGGGAAGCCGGTGGTTGGAAAAACAAAAATTCGCACTGAAGGAGGAAAAGGAAGCATCACAATTATGAGAACCAAAGGTTGAATGAATAGATAAGCATTCTTCCGGACTTCACCGTTTCTTGCCCTTCTATCTTTCCCCAGTATGACCTGGGGTTGATTTTTGCTGTAATATTCTGTCCACAAGTATAGAAGTTGGTACTTTGCTTTTTTGTTGGACTGGTTCTTGGAATTCATAAATTATATCATCAAAGTACCTTTTACTAGTTGTGTTGTAGGGGTTGAATAGCTCACTAAATGGTGACTTTGCTAAGTTTGTAATTAGAATCTTGATGCCTATGATATCCTTTTGTTAGTGCTTCAAAAAAGCAATATTAAATCTTTCACTGAATTTCTTATGGTGAACAAAGGTTAGATACTGGAATTTTATATCTAGGTTGTGCATTGGAGATGGAGTGAGTGGAAAGATAACACTTCATATATTCATGCCCTATAGGCCATTAACATAAGTCTTTATTTATGGACCATATTTTGGGAATCGGATCGTTTGAGTTTGTCGCATCAAATCGTATTTTAGCTCTTTTTGAATATGATATCTTTTCATTACATAAAGATGCGGTGAGTTTGTGAACAGTTTCTGATATTTTTGTTATTCATTTTACTTCACCCTTTGAGATTAATGAACTACATATATCATGGATTAGATACACATCTCTGCTGCTTTTTAAGATTAGTATTTGTGGGTTGGGTGGATATCGTCCTCTGATAGATGATTTGCATCTTACTATAAGTTCATATGTGCATCCTTTCGAATTTCATGTACTTCATCTCCATCTTCCTTTTGTCTGTAAACCATAGAATAAGAAGGACTCTTTATAACCCAACATTCCGGTGATTGTCATTCTGGATTATATGTCGACAGCATAATTCATGATTAGTATAAAGCTTGACAAATCAACAAGCAGATTGAGTGATGAGGTGGACCATCCCTAATGCAACGGAGGAAACATTTCAAATTAGATTATGAAATAAGATGATAGTTGGAAGAATCTCTGGTTAAGGACATGCATAGGATGGATGTATACAATTAACCCATAATTTTATGTGTTTTGTGTTGCTTTGTTTTCCAAATTTCCTTCCTTGGTTTTCGCTTGAGAACCAGAAATGGTTAAGATAAGGTAACAAACATGCCAGAAGTAAAGCAAAAGCTGGTTCAAACTTCCAATGTCTGCTATATCAATATAAATATATATATGTATGTATTTTCTTAATCGCGTGCACATGCTTTCATCTTTCTTTTCCTATGCCCTTAGTTGTTGAGAATATAAAAGGCTGTTTTTGGTATGATGAAGCTGTATGGCACTCAATTGTTTTGGTCCCAAAAGCTCCATCCTTGCGTGGGAGTACAGAGAAAGTAGAAAGCCAGAGCCAAGCTGAGTGTCGTGCTAGGGGTGTGCAAAAAGACCCCAAAGAAAACCTCAATTCATTTCACAAAGCCTCACACTACCATACAAAGAGGAAACAAATAACCCAACATTTGAATTATGAAAAATTATATCCTCTTAGTTATCACTTCTTCGCCATCTTCTTATTTCGCATCCAATAATTAGATGATAAGTAATGAATGATAAATGATTGTACACTCATTTAATGCCGCATTAGAGGATGCTGAAAGTATGATGGCAAAAAAGATGGTATATAGAATCTCTCTTTAAATTATTGTTTAAGCATTAAATTCGTGCTTTCTTTTGTAAAATTGACACAAAGCACCATGACCAATAAACCCATTACTCCTGCCATTCTTGTTTTCATATTCTAATTATATTCGTTTCCATTGCCTAGACATATGAAAGATTCATATATTTAAGTTGTGTTCATCGTTAGAGAATTTGGTGGATCTAACATTGTCAAGCCACTTTAAAGATCGATCACTTCTTCTTCGGAATGGACCATTTTGTTAGCCCATGGAAACTTCAATATGTCTTAAGCCCTCCCTCAACAATCTTTGCAAGTGTAAGCTTCTCAATTATACTTCATCAACAAGAGATTTATAGTGGAAAATGTTGTGATTTTTGGTAATTTTAGGTGATAATTGTGTAACAGGTTGAAGGATCTAACCTAGGGTTTACACTTTATGTCTGCAAGGGAGAAGACACACGTAAGATGTTGAGTGCTGTGTACTTGGGGTTCTAAGATTCAACTTAAGGCTCACGTGGAAGGGAATGTGAAGGAGGTTTGCTGGGCTTAAGAGCTATTGGGTTGCACTGGGCTAGATCAGAGGAGTTAGGGTCTTGTTTTTGTTGGGCCTGTTAATTTAGTTATGTTATGTTTTTTTTTTTTTTTAATTATAGATGTTGACTAGGTTTAAGCCTTATGTTGGCTGATAGGGCTTATGGCCTTATTTTATCTTTCTGTTAAATTATGTAGTATTTTTTTTCGTTAGACTTTCTGATAGCATATAGCTGGCAGTGTAGTGGTGCGAAATCATTATGAATGCAATTACAAACTTTTGTCCTTTCTCTATCTCTCTCTTTTTTCTTTCCTTATCACCAATATTTTGTAGGAGCTCCTCCCTCGCAGAGAGCAAAACCCTATTTTTTCCCAAAGGACCCGTGAGGTGTGTTACAAGAGTGGTATTAGAGAGGCACATTTCCTATGTTGTCTCTAAAATTTCCTGATTATAGACCATGACAAAGGGCACTAGATTGACACAGCTACAAGATGGGCTCAATGCCCTAAAGAAAATTACTGATTCACAATACAAAACACTGGAAATGAAAATGTTGGCACTATAGTCCAACAACTAGTTGTAATATCTGTTGAGCTCCAAAGAAGAAATCAGAACCAAAGCCCAGGGAGATCTTCATCCGGCCTTCATTCTCATGAGGAGGAGGGCAACCTAAGGCTAGGAGGTGAGGTGCAAACAAGGACCATTCACTTGGACTTTCCCACTTTCCAAGGTGATGACCCAGAGGGGTGGATCTACAAGATACAACACTTTTTTACCTTCCATAATACCCTGCCACAACATAAAATAAAGTTAGCTTCATTTCATATGGAGGGGAGAGCATTAACTATGTTCCAAGACAGTGAGGAATCAAGACAAATCGTGGATTGAGATTCTTTCACTAAGGCACTTTTGGTTAGGTTTGGACCCAGTGCATATGAAGACCCTATGGAATCCCTCACTAGGTTCAGGCAGAATGGGACAATAAAGGAATATAAGACAGATTTGAGTCATTGTCCAACAGATTGGTCATCTAACCAGTATAAGTTAAGTTGTTTCCTTAGTGGGTTAAAAAATGATGTAAGACTACCTGTTAGAATGTTTAAACCCACTAGCTTGACTAATGCCTATATTCTAGCTAAAATATAGGAAAAGAACCTAAACCTCACCAAGAAAATAACCAGATTTGGACTACCATACTCACCCGACCCTGAAATTCTCAAAAAACCAAACATACCCTTAAATACAACCCCCAAAACCTACCCCAAGCCAAATCTTCAAATCCAAAAGATTAATCAAAACCAAATGAAGGAAAGAAGGGAGAAGGGATTGTGCTATTACTGTGACTCAAAATGGAACCCGGGGCATAAATGTCAAAACCCCAAACTTTACCTCTTAGAGGAAGTGATGTTTGAACCTAAAGATGAAGAAACATTAGAAGAACAGCCAGTGGGAGAAGAAGAATTTGTTGGGCTGCAAAATCGAGGCTGACAAAGCTAATAATCCAGAAATATCCATACATGCCTTGACTAGAAACCCGAAAACTATGAGGGTGATGGGGAAAATAGGAGGACATTGGATCACAATCCTAATTGACACGGGGTCCACCCACAACTTTTTGGACCAGTAGTGTTGGAGAAGGTGCAATTTCCCAAAAATCCAGCTGAAAAAGTGAGGGTGAAGGTGGCTAGTGGAGAAGTGTTGCCTAGTGAGGGAAAATGCAAAGGGGTACGAGTAAAAATCCAAGGGACCACATTCACAGTAGAAGTGCACATGTTGGTGCTTGCCAGCTGTGACATGGTTCTTGGGATTCATTAGCTACAAGAATTGGGGATTGTGTTGTGGGATTTCCAAAAACTTACTATGAGTTTCTCTTTTGGTGGAAAAATAGTGTAGTTTTAAGGATGGGTATCAACTAAATTAATTGAGGAAGGTTCATTAAACTCATGCAATAAGCTGGAAAAATGGGACATTATCCTACATGTGCTGGAAGGATAGCCAAAGGAAGGTGGAGACAGT
Organism: Pterocarya stenoptera; assembly: GCA_003123785.1. Lineage (NCBI taxonomy): Eukaryota > Viridiplantae > Streptophyta > Magnoliopsida > Fagales > Juglandaceae > Pterocarya > Pterocarya stenoptera. The sequence continues at coordinate 17,745 of QEOT01006161.1, forward strand.
GAAGAAACACCCCAAGCTATACAAGTCTTATTAAAGCAGTACAATGAAGTGTTTGATGAACCAAAAGGACTCCCTCCTACGACCATGCCATTAACCTAATACCCAACACCAAACCCATTTCCATGAGACCTTACCGTTACCCTTATTTCCAAAAAGATGAGATAGAAAAGATAATCCAAGATATGTTGACTTCGGGAGTCATAAGGCCTAGCAAAAGTCCGTATTCTTCCCTAGTGTTACTAGTGACTAAGGCGGATGGCACATGGAGGCTATGTGTTGATTACTGAGGTCTAAATGGAGTCATAATTAAAGACAAGTTCCCAATACCAGTAGTGGAGGAGCTATTAGATGAGCTGCATAGGGTTGAGATTTTTTTCAAGCTGAATTTGAGATCCGACTATTATCAAATTCGAGAATAACCTTCAGACATACCTAAAACAGCTTTTAGGACCCATGAGGGTCACTATGTGTTCTTAGTTATGCCCTTTGGGCTAACTAACGCCCCCTTAACCTTCCAAAGTTTAATGAACGAAGTGTTCAAGCCCCATTTGAGGAAGTTTATACTCGTATTCTTCGATGACAAATTGATTTGCAGCAAATCTGAAACTGACCATTTAAGACATCTGCAAGTGACTCTTGAGACTCTAAAGTCTCATAAGCTCTATGCTAAGCTCTCTAAATGCAGGTTTGGTTGTAAAGAAATAGCATATTTGGGCCACTTAATCTCAGCCAAAGGTGTATAGACTGATCCTGAAAAAATACAAGCTATGAAAGACTAGCCCCTTCCTAGGTCCATCAAGGTACTAAAAGGGATTTTTGGGGCTGACTGGCTACTACCGAAGGTTCATCAAGAGCTACGGAGGGATTGCTGGCCCACTAACTAGAATGTTAAAGAATGGGGGATTCCAATGGAGTGAGGAGGTAGGGGTGGCTTTCTTCAAGCTAAAGGAAGCATCGACATGCCCCCTAGTCTTAGCCCTACCAGATTTTTCAGCGGCTTTTACTATTGAGTGTGACACTTCAGCTATAGCAATTGAGGTTGTTTTGATGCAATAAGGAAGGTCTATTGCTTATTTCAGCCAGACCTTGAAGGGAAGAACCCTACTTCTATTGACCTATGAGAAAGAGCTTTTCGCTCTAGTGTCCGTAGCGATGAAATGGAGGTCGTATCTACTGAGGGGGTACGTTTAAGGTCAAAACTGACCAACGAAGCCTAAAACACTTGTTGGAACAAAGGGTGGGAACCCCGATGCAGTAAAAATGGATTTCTAAATTATTGGGGTATGATTTCTTGGTGGAATACAAGAAGGGGAGTGAGAACCTAGCAGTGGATACACTGTCTCAAAAGAATAAGGAAGATGAAAGATCTTTGATGCTTATCTCATTTCCAACTATCAATTGGGTGGAGGATTTTAAGGTGGCCTATACTGCTAACCCGAAGGTACAATCTCTCATATCCCTCTTTAATGCAAACCAATTGGCCTTGAGTACATTATGAGGGCAGGTTTGCTGCTGTATAAACTGTTACTGTACATCCCACGTGACATAGAGTTTAAAAAGAGGTTGTTAGAGCTGAGCCACAGCCTATTAGGGGGGGTCACTCAGGGTTTAACAAAACCATCTTGAGGGTAAGGAGGGATTTTTTCTAGCCTGGACTTAAAAATGATGTCAAGCAATTTATTAGGAGGTGTGACCTTTGTTAGAGGGTTAAGTCCACTAAAGAGCTGCCCAATGGATTGCTCCAACCACTGCTTATCCCTATATATCCCTGGATCCACATAACAATGGATTTTGTGGAGGGCCCTCATAACTCTTGGGGGTTTAACAGTATCTGGGTAGTGGTCGATCGCCTAATCAAATGCAGTCATGTAACCCCCTTAAAACCCCTTTACACAGCCAAAGACATAGCAGATTTATTCCTCAAACACATCTTCAAATTATATGGACTCCCACACTCAATGGTTTCGAATAGAGACAACTTTTACAATCAATTTTTGGCAAGAATTATTAGGTTTACAAGGTGTTCAGATGGCAATGAGCACTGCATATCACCCTCAAATAGACAGGTAGACAAAGACAGTAAACAAAGCAATGAAAAATTTTTGGAGGTGTTTCTCAGGAGATAGACCGAAAGACTAGGCACTGTGGGTACCCCTTGCGGAGTGGTGATACAATTTCACTTCTCACATGTCAACTAAGCTATCCCCATTTGAAGCATTATACGGATCTCCCTTCCTCAATGGATAGAATTTATACATGGAATAGCCAGAGTGGCTACTGTGGAGGAGCAACTCAAAACCTGTGATCAAATTGCCCACTTGCTCCAGCACAACTTGCACAGAGCCCAAGACAAGATGAAAAATATGCA
>QEOT01006162.1:18230-63257 GCA_003123785.1 Pterocarya stenoptera
TTTCTCATCTTATTTGTTTATGTACACACACACTCGCTCTCTATCTATTCTACTAAAAAAAAAAGCTTTACCCTCCTGAATAGTGATTTTTGTTTGAGTTCAAACTATCCCATTTGCACAATTATGTATTTGCCCTCATTTGTACAATTACGTTTTTTTTCTTTCTAATTCATTATTAAAATCACAATTAAATTTTTTGTTATTCTAATTAGGGGTGTAACCGATACCGCACTGGTTATTCTCCTAAATCAATACTTCCAGTTTTACTGATTTCGATCCAGTTTTTCAGTTTTAATCAAGTGCCAATTTGTCATAAAAAAAATCTATTATAAAAAAAAAATGTTGTATAAAAAAATCTGTTGTATAAAAAAATCTACTGTAAAAAAATTTGTTGTATAAAAAAATCTACTATGTAAAAAATCTTTTGTAAAAAAATTGTATAAAAACAAAAAATGAAAATCTGCTGTAAAAAAAAGCTACTATTAATAAAATTGCTATAAAAACAGAAAATGAAAATCAGCTATAAAAAAAAGCTACTATAAATAAAATTGCTATAAAAATAGAAAATGAAAATCTGCAATAAAATAAAATCAGCTACAAAATAAAACAAGACCGGAAGTCTATATTACAAATTTGAAATTTACAAGTCCATATTAGAAGCTACCGTACAAGTTCAGATTACATGTCCAGATTACAAGCTGCCACACAAAATCCAGATTACAAGATAAAACTAAAAGTAAAATAGTAACAGTCTCCTCAAGTGTCCACATTACAAAATAAAAAGACAGTATCAATATTAGTTATTTACACAATAAGGAAAATACAACAAGAACAAAGAGTTATGCACCAAGCCACCAACTCTAATAGTTCATTCAAACAAACCTTAAAATTATATCAAAATAAATCAAGCAGTCAATTTCAATTAGAAGTTATTAATTATATTAAATGAAAAATAAAACTTGAGGAAAGAAGTGTAAAAATATGATCTACCTTAATCATCTCCACAGAAACAAGTTTTGAAAAACTTCCAACTTCTTCCATGAGCTCTACACAAAAAGGGAAAAAAAGAAAGAAAGAAAGAATAAGAATAATAACTAAAACAATTTCAAAATATGATATAAATATAGAGACAATAAAAAAAAATGTGAATGAGGCTACATACCTGTATCAAAGTTCTCAAAATCCTTAACATCATCCATTAAATTGAGAATGCTAATCGGGGCAGAAGAAGAACAAAGCTAATTTTGTGCAAGAATAAGGGCTTCTACCATAAGTGAAGGTAAGCTACTGTGGAAATGATCAAGTACTCGACCTACTGTGCTAAAAGCCGACTTAGAGGCTACTATAGATATCGGAACTGCAAGAACATTCCACACAACTTTTGAAAGCACACGGTATTTAATGAAATTAACCTTCCACAAAATCAACAAATCGAATTTAGCATCATTTTTTTCACATTTTTCAAACAAATACATTTCCACTTCAAATTTACTCTCCAAAAGAGTTTTTTTTTACTCCAAACGCTTCTTAAATTGAGTTAGTTTAATTGACCACATATCTTCTATCCAACTAGTTGAACTTGTAGTACTAGTCCATTCCTCGCTTGATTGGCTTATAGTTTGAACTTGTGCCCCAACATCACCTTTGTCATTTTCATAATAACTATTGCATAAACGAATTAAGACATCTTTAACCCGGTCCACCAACATATTAACAATCGAACTATTATCAACATACATTTCTTCGAAACAAAATATTAGACATTGCATTTTATCTCGAGGATCAAGAACCAACCCAACATACAATAGGGGATTCATTTTCTCAAAACTTCTCCAATACTTCTCAAATTTAGACTTCATATTATATGTCATTGACCTCCAATTATGTAGCCCTTCCACACACTCCAAATTAATTGTATCTTGAATTTTTATTAGCTCCCGGACAAAAGAATTACAAGTGACATAATTGACTTCCGAGAAAACCAAGGTTGCATCGTAAAAAAGTTTAAGAAACTTTACAAACTACCTACTCTTAGCCCAATTATCCTTGGTTGGAGACGCAACTCCTTAACTCAACTCACTAATACTATCATCATCCTCACTAACATCCTCCCCAACACTCTTAACATATTTTGAATCTTTATCCTCTAGCCGTTGAAATGCTTTTTGAAACTTTTCAGCCTTATCCAACATTATATAGGTGGAGTTCCAACGAGTCACTACATCTAAGCATATGTGACTTTTACAAGTAATATCCTCACTATCACAACATTGCTTAAATGTGCTCCACCTTTGTGGAGAAGATTTCACATACTTCACAACCCCTCTAATTCTTCTAATTGATTGATCAAATTCTTTCAATCCATCTCGAACAATCAAGTTCAAGATATGAGCACAACATCTCATATGCAATAACTCATGTTCCAAAATCTTATCAGTTATATTCCTTATCTTTCTTTTGATATACGAAATTGTCCCATTATTTAAACTTATATTATCGAGTATAATTGTAAATGTTTTGGGCCTCCCCCATTCAATCAAACACATTTCAATTTTCTTATCTAGTGTCTTGCCCTTATGGTTTTTCACTTTACAAAAATTGATCACTCTTTTGTGCATTTTTCAATCTTCTTCAATAAAATGTGCGGTGAGACACATGTAGCTAAAACTTTACACGAATGTTCATGTATCCATGGTTAGACAAATTTGCTGCCCCTTAAGAGCACTTGTCAACTTGCATTTCTCTCTCAAATAAAGTCTAAAAAAATATTTTGCAACCATTATATGTGATGGAATCACAACCTATCTGAATTGAACAACAAGCATAAATATCTTAAATCCCTCCTTTACACAAATCTAAAAGGCAGCTCATCAACAATTAACATTTCTGTTAAGGCTGCTCTGTAAGCCTCAACACTAAAAGCAATAGGTACAAACCCCCCATTGGTTTCTCCAGGCTTGAAACCTAATACAGATTGGTTTCTATCCACTTTCCTAATTGGAGACTTCTTACACTATTTTTCTAACTGCTGCAACATGAATTTTGTGCCATTTATATTAGGATCACAAGCATAAGTAGTCCCACAAAAGTTACATGCAGCCCTAGGTCTTGACTTATCCTCAATTTTAATCTTTATAAAATACTCCCAAACTACATATCTTTTCCTACCAGTACTAGCAAATGGCTTACTTACATTAGATTTGGGTGAAAGTAGATCATTAGTCGTTGTTGATTCCATTGTCCTTTTCGTTAAAGGTTGAACATAGCCTGGTGTTTTTTTATTTATTTGAAGGATCCATCTATAACAACAAAACAAGGAGAGAGGGAGAGGGAGAGTTATGAAATCTGTAAGGTTTCAAAGCATGAATACTTCTTACAACTATAACATATCAGATACATCATATGATTAAATTGGTGAATAAAGCATGCAATGCACCAAATGGATTTTCCTGTAATATAATATTACAAAATGGCAAGACAATGATCATATGCATAAAAAAAAATGGCAAGACAAATGAAATTCTGCTATACAGATACAAAAAAATAAAAAATAAAAAATAAAGGATTGAAAATTAATGCATGCATAAAAATCCCAATCATTTCTTAATTTCTAGAAAATTTATCGAATCTAGAAAATTTAGTTTAATTACATTCATCTAATTACATGCATAATAATTTAGATTAATATATTCATCTAATCTAGATTAATAATACATTCATCTAATTTAGAAAATTTAGTTTAATTACATGCAGAAAAATCCCAATCATTTTTTAATTTCTTACCTTCTTCTCTTAAACATCAAACACATCGAAACCATGGATTAATTCAGTTTCAAACTTAGTTTTAGAGCTTATTATATATGATCGACTAAAATCATAAGTATGAAATAAAATACAAAATTATAAAATCATAAGTACTATTAATTAGGGAGATTCCAGCAATTTAGACAAAGACAAACATCCATGGACCATCATGACCGATTCTAGAACCCTAAATAAACCCTAGATTGTCACAACATCTTAGATTCTTACTTATATTATGGTTCAAACTTCAAACAGATCAATAACATATTAACATTGACAAGGAAATTTGCATACTACTTACATTACATTATGGACCACGAAATGGCACATTATAGACAACCCTCAGATACCACGAACCAAATAAATGGCACAAAGTAATATCTATGAAATTAGTGTAATTAAACATTGAAAAATCCCTAAAAATAAAAGCCTAAACAATAAACATTTTTCAAGAACACAACATTCAGATTTTGGTGGCTATATAAGCCCTAGAATATAGAAAAATTCAACCATAGAATACAAAAAAAATCAACCATATATTCCTAAATTTCCAAAGCCAAATCATCACAGATTCAGAAGCAAGAAAGAGAAGGGTGTTTAGAGCAGAAATAATCATCCAGAGAGGGAGAGAAATGTGGGAGAGAGGAAGAGAAAATACCGAAGAGAGAGGGGCTGTGTGCAATGGTGAGGGGAGGGCTGCGTGAAAGAAGAGACTCAGAGGTGAGGTCGTGAGGTCGTGAGGGGCTATAGTGGTAACATATATGCTACTAATATATATATTATAGCTATAATATTCCATAAAATAAATAAAATAGATACCAATATCAATAGCCAATGACTCTTATACCAATAAAGTATCCCAAGTAATATATAATTAATTTATAATATAATAATATGCGGTATAACCAGTCATATGCATGAAACAATATATATAGGCAGCATAATTGACCATATGCATGAATTAATAAATATAAAAGATAGAAATCATAACTAATAAATTTGACTTCATTAAAACATAATACTTACAAGGAGATTAAATCTCAGAATGATTGGAAACAAAAGACATGAATGAAATTTTACAAAGAGGGTAGTGAGGATTGAGAGAATGGAAGGGTTTCAGATGAGATTTTTCTGAATGCCTTCCTTTGTTTACAAATTTTTTTTTATAGACACTAGAACAATAACTTCTTACATAGTAATCAATAATGGACACCCTAAAGTTTTGATTTTACACATCGGCGGATAGTGGAACCAATAATGCTGCTGGATGAGTGGGATTGAATAGTAATCTGATAATGTCTAAAGTTGCTTGTCTTTATGTGTTGGTAGATCTGGAGAGATAATGCTTCTGCTTTTTGTCTTAAAGTGATTATTATGTTGAATAATTGAGAAAACAATAATCTTCTTGAATCACACAATAATCTGAGGGTCATAATCTGTAAGTTCTAGATCAAATAGATATTGAGAGTCCATTAGATGAACTAGATGGTAAGATAAGTGTGCACGAGAAAGAGAGGCCTGTTGAACTGGTGATGATGTGGCTTGTTGTGATGGCTTCTTCATCATTGTCGTCTTAGACTTGGGCCATTGTTTCAGCTAATTTTTTCAAGTCATTCTTTCTAGTAATTAATGCTAATTGAGCCTAAAATCTACTCCGCTAGATTAGAACTTCAGAGGCTATGGTAATTTTTGAAAACATTTTTATGACGTGATCATAATTATATTTTTCCCACCACTTGAAAAAGACTTGGTGGGCTAAGAAAATAATGCGATTGAAAGAGGGATGAGGTTTGATAACATATTCTCACTTCATAATCCAGTTTAATTTTGTTTTGAGGAAGAAACAAGAAGTGGCAGACAATGTTTTAATGCAAGTGGATAATCATTTTGTGATGATAAAATCTTAAAACTTTCTTAGAGAGGGATAGAAAGAAGAAGAGGTTTAGGTCCATAATAATCCCACCATAGTAAAAATCATCATTGAAGTTTCTTAATCTCTTATAATTTGTCAAAGTGGAGGAACCAAGAATGATGCAAATTTTTGTTTTGTTTTAAAAACATTTTTGTCTATGTCTGCTGGTAATCGTAATAATTATAATATGGCGAATCATAAGGATGAGAAAATTTTCTTGTCAAATATGGATTTTTTCCCCATTGTTCCAAGGTGAGGACTTGTTTAATGGTAACTTTATGAAAAACAATAATTGAAGATGCAAGTGGAGAAGGTTGAGTTTGAAGAGAATATGGGATCTTAGAAAAAATAATTGAATCTGTGTCCATTAATATGAATTCATAAAAATGCTGGATTTTCTTAATATTTTGTGGAATGTAATGCCAATTTGGCAAGAGAAATGCATTAAGTAATTTTTGGGGATCAGACAGGTGCTGGATTTCAGACTCAATGGGGAAGATTGGATGCCAATGAGTCTTAATGATAATAGAGGATGCAGAAGGTTGCGATAAGAGTGGATGACTAATAATTTGAGAGGGAGTAGAAGAAGAATGAGAAATAGCTTTTGAGTATGTTGGTAATTTTGGAGAGGCTAATGGTGAGAATGAGTTGTAAGATAGCCCAATAGTTTGAGTAATGTTTCCAATTTTGTGGTTTTGGAGTTTTAGAATGACAAAGTGAAGGATAGAGAGGAGATGCTGGCCTAGCGTAAGAAGATTTAGACTTTATTCTTGCTTTTGAGGATGACATGATTTTTCCTGGAAGAATTATCGGGATAGAAAGTCAGGAAGAGAATTAGATTCTTCTTTAATATGTTCATTATTAAAATAAAATAAAAAATACTTAATATAGCTTGTCATCTAGCAAATATTTGTTTAGCAGCTAGGTTTTTTATATCTTTAATCAAAACTTGCTTGGATGATTTGCAATCTTTTTGGAGTAAAACTTTTGATTCAATAAATAATCTTGGAATTTAGAAATTCATAATGAAATAGCTAAACTTTCTTTTTTTAATAGTACTAGAATTGTTTTGAGTAGGATTCCAACATCCTAAATGAAATCAAATAATTTGTTCTGAATCAGTTCATAATTTTTGTTTCATAATTCCCCCACAACCAAAATCAGAGGTACCTGTTTCAACAATTTTAAAAGTATGAGCGGATGGAAGTCCTAAGCATGGTAATTTCTTAACATGGGACTTAATTTATTTTATAATATTTGAATGATTTTCTGTCTATGGAGGTGGATTTTTTTTAATCGTTTGAATAATGGTTGACATAATGGCCTCAGAGATTGAATATTAAAGTATTAACATCATCTTCTAATGGTTGGCCATCTTCTATTTTGATTATTTGCATTCTTTCATCATGTTTATATTGGTTTAATATTCTACTTCTTTATTCACTTGAAAGATAATGATCTCACCAACCTTTTAATTGGCGAATAAAACCTCTAACAATAATGTGAGCCACTTGATGATCTGTTTTTCCATTTCCTTTATAAAAATTAGCAACCATAATCATTTCTTGAAAATGATTTATATTTCATAAACAGATAATTCATCTATGTTCTATTCATATAGTACGTCTGGTGAAAAAACAAATCTGACTATATGTTCGCTTTCCTCGAGTTGCATATCCAGTGGGGTTGGCCTCGAATACTAATTACAAGTAATGGAAATGTGTCGTTTAGAATCCCTAGCAGAATACTCATTAACATGATCTCCTCTAATCTTCTTTATTTGTAAATCTATAGTCTTAAACTTATTTTCGATATTGCTAGTTTCATAATCAAATAAAATAAGTGAGTCTGTCTTATTTAATAAATTAATATGAGGTTGTTTTGAAGTAGAGGTAGTATTAGTAATATTTATTTTTCCTAATTTATTAGAGATTTGTTCTAATAAATCATTTTTATTTTTAGAAAAAATAGTTTTTAAAAGTGATGGAATTTCATGAGGAATAAATAAAGCAGTTTCTTTTGCTTCTTTAACAATGGGATTAATGGGAGATAATTGGGTCTCAATTCTTTCTAATTGTTTACTGATAGTTTTTAAATATAAATTAGTATAATTGTTTTGTTGGATTATATTATCTGTGTTTTTAATTTATGTTATGCCCCATGTGTTCGGGTTAGCGGTCTTTTAGACCCAATTTCGTCCGTGGTCGCGGGTTGGGAATCCCTCAGTCAGGGTACAGCACTGAGTGCACTACCAGTACTACTTACCCGCATTGCAATCTGCCCAATCCATTGATACCATTATTTATTCATTCAATCATAATTGTTACGTGACTTCATACATTAAAACATTCATTTTTTTTCAGTCATTTCCTTTCATTTTCATTAATTTCATTCATTAGTCCATTTCATTCATAAAACATCATTTCATAACATAAAGCATAAAACTTCATCTTTTCATTTCATGGAACGTAAATACAATAAGTACTATATATAGCATCCATTCACATGCATATAACTATTCTTTGGGTGCATAAAAAGGATTGCCAAGGAAGGCTCTTACATACATATACCTTAAACATTAATACAAGAGTATGGATTCATTAAGCATCATTTCCTTTTAAGAAAACATTTCTTTTTCTTTCATTATATAAAAGAATGTTCATAAAAGCATTTCATTCATTTTCTAGAGAAAACATTTTCGTCTTCGTTTTCATAGTATTTATAAAACTCTAAAAAAATATGAATGTAATACTTACCTGGTCTCCATACTATGCACATTTCATCCGGTCCATTTATATACGTGTCAGATGATAACCTACATGCATTCACAATCTTTCATCATTTCCTTTTCATTTACAAGAACACTAAACGTAGAACCTACATAATAAGACTATCCCTAACTCTTAGTCCATTCTCTCCCTCATGACTTTAACCTCCAATTGGTTCTTTGCTTAGACTTCTCCCTCTTAGACTAGTCATTGTCCAAATAACCTCCATTATCTATTTACTTGCATACTCCTCCATAAGATTCCTCATTGTACAAACTTACACCTCTTAGTATTCAAGATATCCATCACATTTCACTTACACATGTCATCATCCAATCCTTGAAGTATAACCCTTGCCATACATCTTAAGCCTAACTACGAATCTGAAATCCCGACTTCATTTTCTAACTAATAAAGTGAGCTTTCATGCTTCTCTTTAATTTCCAACCATTATTCACAAGCCTACAACTTAATCCCACTTCACCATAAAACCCAATTGCAGTTACAATACTAGTTCTTAAACAATACCCTTCCCTTGTACCTAATCCAATCCACATTAACCCAAGTCCCAATTCACTTCCTCAAATCCAAATGCATAACACAAGCCAACTAGCATACCAATACAATCCACCAAAACACACACGTGCGATCCACCAAACATACGTGTGTCATACCATTCTATCACTTAAGATCAACATATAATCCAATTAAGATAAAAAATCATCATCCATACAAAATACATTTGAGATATACAAATTTGTCCCTTTAGAAACCAACATCATCATCATGCCTTTCAACTCACTACAACTCCATCATTAAATCCCAACACTCCAAACAATCCATCTCCATCCCAACTCCGTGCATTCACATCAATCATCCCAAAATAATTCAACTAGGTAGCAAAACCCACAATCAAGCATAGCAATGTAAATTACAAGTCACTCACATACTCACATCCAAAGCAAGTGAACCCAAGATCAAACTTAAAATTTGTCCATACCATTTGTACATTTATACCACATATTTACAAAACTTTATAAGTTACAAACTTTATACCACATAGTGAGATCTGAGAGGTAGAGAGAGAAAGAGAGATGTGGGGTTGCTGGGCCTGTGGATGGAGGTGGCTCGACCAGGGAGAAGTCCCACAGTGGCTCGTGGTGGCGCTGGGAGAGCATGGCAATGGCGCTAGGCAAAAACAAAGGAGAACAAGAGAGAAAGAGGGGGCTTCGGGCGTGGCTTCGAGGAGGAGCTGCGGGAGAGAAGGGGTGGTTAGAGGTGGAGGGGATGGCCGTTGACGTCATGAGGGTGGTTATGAGGACCCTGAGGATAGTAACCCATGGTCGAGCCACCCATGAGTCACCATGGCCCACCCATGGGCCTTAGCATGCCACGGGCCACCTTGGTCCATCCACTACTGTCTTATTGCTTTCTAGTTTATTTCTTATTTATTTTTAATTAATATTTTTCAAGGGACCTTTTGGGATTTCCACTTTGTAATCTCTATAAATAGGACCCTTAGACATTTTCTTTGGATCTTTCGACAAATTCCCTAACTGGGTGGAATATTGTTTTTGAGATCACTTTTTGGTGCTTAGCACTTGGGTTACTTGGATGAAATTTGTGAATCCCTAGTAGAGGATCATCACCTTGAAATATGTGAATATGTATGGTTCAATCTATCTTGTTTCTTTGCAACTTTGTGAAATTTGTGAATCAAAGTTGTTTTGGTTATCTTTGTCTTCATTCAAGTTCTTGAGTGTTCCTACTTTTCCATTTCCTATCCTTTGATCTTATTATTTTATGTGCATTGTTCTTGTGAGTTCATTGTGTTTTTCGACCGTAACATTTTTCATTCACCATTTGATCCATCCCACATACATATTTCGGCCAACCCTTGTGTTTGCCCTACCTTTCATAAATAAACACTTCCATAACTAGTCTCTCATCAATCTACATTGACCTAGCCAAAACCCTAAGCCTCCATCTTGCCAATTCCCTAATTCCTATATTGGCCACTTACCTAAATTAGCCTTCTTCCACATTCCATAAGCCTTACCCGAAACCTATATTGTCTCCATCTTTCCATACACATATCTTGCCTTAGTTGGAAACCCTAACATTCCATAAGGATCTCTTAAACTTTAGGAATCCTAATCCTAGCCACCCTTCATCCAACTAAACCCTAGAGTTTCACAAGGTAATTCCTACCACTTAGGAATTCTTGACTCATCTCTAAATCCAATCTCTTGATCTTTGGAAATTCTATTCCATCTCTTATTCCTTCAATCTCTCAATCCATAAGATCACTCAAGTCAATCCAAGACCTTATTCACTTACCAAAATCGAAACCCAATCTTTCCTCAATCATATCCACCTTTCCAAATCCTATCAATCCCAAATCATCTCCTACAACTTAAGAACTCATCTTCCATCTTCCAATTACTCCAAATTCGAAATACACCCATTGCCTTAGTCAAAATTTCAATTCCCAACAACTCTATGCATCTTACCATCTAGGATCAACCTTAGCCACCTTATCCATCAATTAAACTCGATCTTCCATCTCAAATCTCTTAATTCTAGGAATTTCCTTAGAATCACTCCATCCCTAAAATCACTCCATCACTCAAGTCAATCAAAGACTATCTTCATCTTGCCATATCAAATCCCATCTTCCATATCCAATCCCTCAAATTTCTCATTCTCTATAATCACTCTAGTCAACCAAAGACTTCCATCCTCTTGCCAAAACCGAACGACCTTCCCATATTTGATCCTACACTTTAAGGATCATAATAACCATTACCATATTCGGCCAACTCTAACCACCAAATCCTAATCTCTCTCATCCACCTCTTTCTAAACCCTAGCAACTCATCCTACACTCCAACCCTAATCCAACTCTTCCAATCTCGAAATTTCCTTTAGCCACCATCCAAACCCTAGCCTATGTTCATCATACCAACCCTAAGCATCACCCAAGCGGCCCCAACACCAAGGGCAACCTTCCAGCCATTCCACATTGCATCAAACACACCAAATCATCACTTAGATAACCCGAACTCATCATCATCATCATTTTTATCACTAAATACCATACCTTCATCAACCTAAGAACCCTCCATTATCATGGAAGTTGAAGGCCAAGCAAGTTGGCAAGGCCCACTTGGTCATCATCATCACCAAAGTGAGCTTGTGATCCTTAGTGTTTAGGGACAAGACTGGGGTCCTTAACAGTGGTGCCGCCGACGTGTGGCGGTGGCTTGGGCTAGGTCATGACTGAGGCGTGAAGGAGAATAGGGATCAGGGAGAGAGAGTGGCGGCTTGAGGGGAAGAGAGATTCCTAGCCCTACAACATAGGGTTCCTAATTTTGATCTAAGGGTGGAGATTAATCCAATTGAAATAAAAGACTAATAAAAACAAAGAGTAGAAATAATTGCAAGGGAAAATACACTAAGTTTTAAACCAACTTTTGTTTCTAATCTAAAAATAATAATCTTTATCATAAAAAATAATAATGAAGTTTACTAAATATTTTTAAGAGAAATAAAACCATCTAAATAAATAGAGTTATTAACATAAAATAAAATAATGAATATTCAATAACACTTAAAGAACTAAAATCATTTAAATAAAATGATTTGCTAAAACTATATATTATTTTTGGGTCTCCAAAAATATAAAGAGGTTTATTTTCAAAATTGGGCTTAGTTCAATAACACAAAAATTACCACATTTAAAATAATTTTGAGCATTTAAAATATTTCGAAGATTTTAAAATACTGGGCTCCATTTAAAAATCATCTGTCAATTTAAAACACAACTTCAGGATTTATAATGCAAATGCAAGACTCATGATCAATCAAGAGAAAATGAGCGGTTGGTCACAAAAAATTTCGCCTGGGCATACGTGCCATGCATAATCTGACTGACACATTATGCAATAATTTAGCCCTTGTTTGGGATCACAGAGAAAAACCAGTCTGACCGACACATTGCTCAAAAATTTCGAGCATCGCAAGTGTAAGTACAAGATTTTTGCTAGGACTAGGTGACTAAAATAATAAGGTTTATCCTATCATTGTGTTTGTAATTATAGATGAATGTAAAATATTTATTAACTCTATCTATAACATTATTAAGTTTGTCCAGAAGTCATAGAGTCTGTTTAGATAAGTCAATTATATGAAAATTGAGTCCATATGGATCTGCACTTATCCAGAACATAAACTGAACTGGAATCAGTTACTGCAATGAAGAATTATCGCGGAATGTTAGCAATCAGTCAGGAGACGTATTCGCGATAGACTAAATTCGTCAGCAAAGTCGTTGAGGGAACTCTTTCTAGAATTTATATTTAAAGGGATTCAGTTTATCAATTATCGAAGGAGTTTTTAGTGAGAAAATACAGAGAAGATATTTCGTGTGCTTAAGAGAGAAAATTCACTTGAAAATTTTCTTCTTGTTTTTCATCTCTCCTTGAGTGTGATCGTGCTTCAAGTTGGAGGATCGTTGATTGAATTTCAGCCACTGAAGTTCCATGAGAAATGACAATTTTTGAAGATCGCTAAAGGTTTTGGCTACTACTACTGTAGAAGACAAACGAGTCGTTTGTTTGGTCAAGTAAGAGAGTCAATTGACAAAATTTTTGTAATTGAGAACTTACTTGTAATTCTATTTTCAAATAATAAAATTGACTTTTCTAGGTTTGGTTGTCTCGTAGGGTTTTGCCTTTAAAGAGTTCTTTAAAGAGTTTAGTTTCATCACCAATCGTTGTGTCATGCAATTTATTTATTTACATGACATGTTCATTTGATTAAATAATTGCAATATTGAGATCTAAAAAATTTGTTCAAGTGGATTGATGAATATTTTCGTGAATACACAGGGGTACATGGGTAATTTCAATTGGTATCAGAGTGTGGTTCACTCATCCGAGTGTGATCTGTGCCCCTGTAGAATATGTCGTCATTGAATGCCCAACCACACTTCAATGGTGAAAACTATGCATATTGGAAAGTACGTATGAGGGCTTTTCTCAAATCATTGGATGAACAAGTATGGTACTCAATTGAACGAGGATGGGATGAACCCGAAGCAAATATTGATGCTTGGACGAGAGATAAGACTAGCAACTGTAACTGGAATAGCAAGGGACATAATGCTATTGTAAAACCCCGGTTTTTACGTGCTTTTTATTGAAGGACTTTTTAGTTTAATATTTATTTTTGAGCCGTTTAATTTAATTTAAACGTGTTTACGCGAGATTAGTTTAGTGTGCTTTTAGGATTTTAATTAGTTTTCTACAATTTAATTGCCTTTTTTTTTAAACTATGTTTATTACTGAAGTTTAATATTTTATTTTAATTAGTTTTGAGTTTATTTTGATTTATTTAATTTGTTGTTTTAAAAATAGTGTTTTTGAGGATCAGTTGTGACTTGAAAGTGGCGAGGATTGGACCTCATTTCTTTTCCCCATCTTTTCTTTTCCTCTTTCCTTTTTCTCTTCCTTTTCTTTTCTTTTTCTTCTTTTTCTTTCCCTCTTTCCCGTTCGGACAAGCCCAGCTCGACTCTCTCTCTCTTCTCTCTCTTCTCTCTCTCGCGTGAAACGGACTCATCCCCACTACTTCGCCTCCGGCCCGCAGTGCATGACACCGCCGGCACCATCGGCTCCCCCGTGCGCCGGCGACCTTACCCACCCAATATCCGGCAGACTAACGCCGCCGTTAGCCTCCACGAGCCGCTTGAACCCGCGGTGGTTTTTCCTTCGTTCCGCCGCCGTCCGGCCACCTTCGGCCACCATTTCTTCACCACTTCTTCACCGGCCCAATACCAAGCTTTTCCACCCAAACCCGACCCCGATCCGTCGCCAGAGCCGCCTGTGCGAGCTCCACTTCCGATTTGAAATTCTCGGCCTTAAACCACCCATTTCCGCCGCCATTCACGGCCAGCCACCACTACCATTAGCTTCACCGACCTCATTAGGCCCTACCCTATCAATTTCAAGTCTTCGTTTGACTCCGTGTAAATTTGAGTTTACAGTGTATTCGGCCACAGTGTTTTTACACTGTGGAGTTGCTGATTTGGTGCTTCCAGTTCCCCCATGATCCTCCTAAAATTATTTTCAAGCGCTATAAGTATTTCTCCCAAAGACTTTTAAGACTATAATATATTTTTGCACTAACTTGTTTTATAAACTGTGAATTGGTTATCTGGTTGTACTGATAACTATTGGTTGTTGGTAATTGTTGATTTCATGGCATTGTGCACGCATGCGTAGGTGTGTGTGTTTTGAGAAAACTGTGTTTAAAGTTTTCGGGTGCGTGTGTATCACCCCCAAGCCGAGATGGGATATTATCTCGGTGGAGCTCCTCTGGACACTCGGGGGCGAAATATACTGAGTGTCGTCCCCTAGGGCTTTTGCCCGGGACTTGGATGGGATGGTAGCGCTCTCGATCCGACTCCGTGACTCCTCGGGCTGGCGGGGGTCAGAGGATGCCTGGCTATGTACGCGGTGGGCGCGGAACTGGGCATCACTCATATATCACTTGCACGGTCGTTACCCGTGGTGTGAAGATGGGAAGCCAGAGTATGTGGATGGTCCCTAGGGGAGGCCATGGTGCATATGGTTAAAATTAGAATTAATGGAATTATTCCTGGTTTTAGTTTTTATGCCAAATGGTTTTTTTTTGCGTGTGTGTGGAAAATTGTGATATTTGAGAAATGATATTTTTCTCGAATTTTACGCTTGGGTCATCATGTGCATGCATAGCGTTAGTTGTTTTAATATATTTATTGTCTTTGAGCTTTTTGGGTTTTACGTACCTGCGGTTCCATTTTTGTGGGACCGTAGATTTTGATGCAGGTTTTGATGAGGCTGAGCCCGAGGATGCGGCTCCACCTGAGGAGTAGGGACATGGGCTATATTTGTGTTTGAAGATTATTGCTGCTTATGCTTATTGTATTTTATTTGATTTGATGTTGTTTTGTAAACAAAATTGTATTATGTTGACATGTAGATTTTCAGTACTCTGATATTGTATTAAACTCTGGTACTTAGTTATTTGACTTAACCTTTCCGCTGCGTTTGTTTATTGTACACGCGTTACATTGCACACGCTCAGCACATGTCGATGGGGTGCGTGACCATGTTGTCATCATCCCGGGTGTCTCGATTTCCGTGTGTGTCTGTACATGGAAGTTAGGGGCGCCATAGCTATCTTTATGGATGTATCTCCAGAAGAATTCAAGAGAAGCTCCCTCTGTGAGACTGCTAAAGAAGCATGAGACATATTGGAGCTTACACATAAGGGAACAAAAATTGTGAAAAACTTAAAATTATAATTGTTAATTTTCTCTCTACGCTTTTACCCTTTTTTCCGCTCTACGGCTTTTCTCTACGAGGGTTTGTTCGTGTGTGTCCCATGGCTGCCGCCGGGGTCCCCCTGGGTCTTCGGCGTTGTTTGGGTGGTTGAAGTCCTTTGCTGACATGGTGGCGCAGCCTGTACCAGCGGTGGATGTCCCTTTTTGTCCGGCCAAGATAGTAGATGGAGAATATTGTGTGGTGTTTTTCAAAGAGGAAATTGAGAGATCGGCAGCCCCCTTTCGTTTCTCCATGGTTCTCAAATTTCTCAAGCAGCGTCTTTCTCTGGATGTGATTCGGGCGTTCATAAGGAGTAGATGGGGTTTGGATTTTCAACCCGTTGTTTTGGCTATGCGTAAGGCCCGAAATGTCTTTGTGCGGTTCTCAAATGAAGGTGATTTCATGAAGGCTATTTCCAGGGAAGCTACTGATATTGAAGGAGTGCCATACCGTGTTCATTGGAAACCTGATTTTGATGAAGATTCTGAACCTTTGACGGTGCCGGTATGGGTTTTTATCCCTAGTTTGCCCCCAAATTTCTTCCATGAATCCTGCTTGAAGAATATTGTGGTTTCGGTTGGTAGTTTCTTACGTCGTGATAATGCCACGAAGTGTGCTACCAGAAAGGGTGGGGCTAGGGTGTGTTTGGAGATTGATACTGCTGAACAACCTGTCCGTGGAATTTGGATAGGTACCCCAAACCAAGAATGGAGTTGGTATGTTGAATTTGAATATGAGACATTGCTTGCGTTCTGCACTAGATGTAAAAAGCAGGGGCATAATTTGAAGTTGTGTAAGTGGAAGGAAGGGTAAAAAAAAATTATGGATCGAAATGTGAATGACGGTGAGAAGCAGGTGCAGGTTTGGAAGCCAAAATCTTAGGAACATAAAGAAACACAAGCACCTGAGGTTGGGCAGAAGGGATCCTTGCTGGGTTTGGGAAATAATGGTGAGGCTGGACCAAGTGGTTCGACATAGGATGTGGTTAACATCCATGGAGTTGGGGAGGATTTTGTGTCCGTTACTGAAGTGCATGATGTAGTGGGGGTGTACGAGAGTCATGCCACTGAGATCCCAACTACTAATAATGGGTTGACTAATAATCAGTCTTTGATTTCTACGTAGGGGCATCCTGCTAATGCCGAAGATCATCCTTTCAGTTAGCACCGTCTGTCACTCCAGAACTGGGAATCCTTCCAGTGCCGAAACTCAACCTCTTGATTTAGCATCTTTTGTCATTTCCGAACTGGGGAATGTTGTTAATGCTATAGCTCAACCTTTGGCTTTACAGCCGTCTACCACGGAGAAGGATACCCATGCACGGGAACCTCATGTGATGTCACTGAGCGTTGGGAAGGCTGTAATTGGGATGCACGTTAGTCATGTGATGGAGTCGCTTAATTCTGAGATTGTTGATAATGCAGGGGGTCACCGTGTGATGAAAAAGAACGCTGGAATGGCTGTAGCAGGGTTGCACAGTATTCATGAGGTGGAGCCGCGTCCCTTTGAGGTTGTTGTACATGAAAATAACTCTAGAGTTCAAAATTTCAAGTGGGGTCATGGGGATTTTGATAATGTCGATAGTCAATCCATCTTTTTGGAATTGCCTTGTTTTGAGCAAGGTAATATAGTAGGGGACTTACATATGTTGTCAACAAGTGCAGGGATTGAGGTGTTGAATGATGATATGGTGGTTGATAATGTGATTGTGGGGCATTCACAGGATGTGCAAGATGATGGAAATCTAGTCCCTACGGGTTTGGTTTCTTTGAGAGTGGAAGGAACAGTTGATGGTGGGTCTGATCCAGAAAAAGAGTGTGGAGATCACTTTGGTAAAACCAAAACTACCTATCTGATAATGATAAAAACAAATGGTAAGAATCTCGCCGAAGGGGGAAGGTTGCTTAGAAGTTCGACTCAGGTTCCTAGCAAACCCGTTCGTATGAATTTATGAATTGCAATCCTATGTTTTGGAATATCCAAGGCCTTAGGTCATCTCGGAGAAGATTGTGTAAGTTGGTTCGGTAATTGCAGTTGAATTTTATTATGTTAGCAGAGCCTTTTACTGATGATCATCGAATGGTTCGTTTAAAACAAATGCTGAATTTTGATCATTGTTTTTCTAACCTTTGTGTTGATGGCAAACTTTGGTTGTTATGGAAAGCAGACTTGCAGATTTCAGTACTAAGCTATAGTGCCCAACATGTGACTATTTCTTTGTGTATGGATTTGCGGCAATTTGTTGTTTCTATAGTGTATGCTAAATGTAATCACATAGAAAGGAGAGAGCTATGAAGATTGTTACAGCTAGACGCGGTCCAAGATGTACCTTAGTTGTGTATGGGTGATTTTAATATTATTCTTGGGGAGGAGGAACATCGTGGTGGTAGACCAAGATTGAGAATTGCCGTTGATGAGTTTAATGAGTTTATTGATAATTGTGACTTTATTGACATGAAAGTTGTCGGGAATAAATTCTCATAGTGTAATGGCCAGAGGGGTTTATCTAGAAGTTGGTTGAAATTAGACAGATGTTTGATGAATGTTGTGGCTGCAGGTTTATTGCCTGATGCCTTTTGTAAGTATATGGCCCGTTTGACTTCAGACCATGCCCCATTGTCTTTTGTTTTCAAGACTGTGGATACTCGTTATGGCCCTTCCTCTTTTAAGTTCCAACCTATGTGGGTGTCCCACAGTACTTTCAAGGACGTGGTAAAAGGATCCTGGACTGAGTCGACAAATTCTATGGGGCTTCTCGCTCTTGCTACTAAGTTAAAAAAAATTGAAAGTGGTCTTGAAAGAGTGGAACCGTCAAGTTTTTGGGCACACAGAAACTAATATACAAGCTTTGGAAATTCAAGTTGAACAGTTAGAAACCCAGCTTCAAGATGGTTTTTCAGAAGATTCGGAGAGGGCTTTATTGGTGGCCAAGGAAGAGCTTGCTGTTTGGATGCAAAAAGAGGAATCTAGGCTCTCACATCATGTGAAGATTAGGTGGATGGAAAAAGGAGAGGCATCGGCCCAGTTCTTTAAAACGTTTGCCTCTTTATCTAAGCCCATAGTGCATGAAATGAGGTGTACAGATGGAAGTTGTTTAGCTACCCTGGAAGCTATTCACTCTGGTGCTGTGGATTATTTCAGCTCTTTCCTTCGGGCCAGAGCGCGTCGAGAACTCCCAGATTTGTCGACTTTGGTGCACAATTCTATTCTTGAGGAGGAGAATGCTAAACTCCTTCAGCTCCCTTCGATCCAAGAGGTTAAAGAGGCTATGTTTTTTATTCTGGTTGAGAGTAGTCTAGGCCTTGATGGGTTTGGCTCTGGGTTTTATACAACTTGCTGGGATATTGTTGAACATGATGTGGTGGCAGCTGTTCGAGAGTTCTTCCTTGGATTCCCGATGCCTAGATTTTATTCAGCTTCTTATATTGTTCTCATTCCGAAAATGCAGAAGCCTACTGATTTTGATAAGTTTTGCCCGATAAGTTTATGCTCAGTGGTGTATAAGGTTTTTTCTAAAATTTTGGTTCAAAGACTTTCACCTATCTTAAATAAACTTATTTCTCCCGAACAAGGGGCTTTTCTTCCTGGGCGAAGTATCTTTGAAAATATCTCATTGGCTCAAGAAATGATACACATGCTTAATAAGAAGGTTAGGTGTGGTAACATCTTTATTAAGGTTGATATAGCAAAGGCTTATGATAGCATTAATTGGGATTTCTTGCTTCATGTTATGGCTTCGTTTGGGTTCTCTATGTGGTTATGTGACTTGATTAGAAATTGTATCTCTACTCCTTAGTTCTCTGTGGTTATGAATGGATCGGCTAAAGGTTTCTTCCCTAGTGGACGTAGTCTGCGTCAAGGTGATCCACTTTCGCCATACTTGTTTATTCTAGTCGAAGAAGTGCTCACTAGATTATTAAAGCAGAAATTTGATAATAGTAATATTGTCCCTTTCTCGCATCCCCGAGGCACCCCTCTTGTGTCCCATTTATTATATGCTGATGATATTGTTTTGTTTGCTAATGGAGGAAGATCTTCACATCAAGCAATCCGAGATGCCTTTGCGCTATATGAAGAGTGATCTGGTCAGATGGTGAGCAAGGAAAAGTCCTCTATTTTCTTTTCTAAAAATGCTATTGCTGCTTGGAGAAGGGATTCTCTTCTTTTGACCTCTTTCTCTGAAGGTTTTTTTCCGGCTAAATACCTGGGTATGCCTATTATGGTAGGCAGGTTGAGAATCTCGCATTTTGATGATTCATTGAATTGCATTCGGCCAAAATTGGATGGATGGTAGAATCGGTTTTTATCTTTTGGTGCTCGTCTTCTATTATTGAGACATGTTCTTACTAGCATTCCTATTATGACAGTCGTAACTGTTCTTACTAACAGTTATGACAGCCATAAATCGCCTGATGAGCAATTTGTTTTGGGGATCCTGGAATGGAAAACAAAAGCGTAAGTGGGTTGCTTGGCACAAAGTGTGTGCACCGATTAAGGAAGGGGGTTTGGGCCTTTGCAAACTAGAGGACGTTCAAGATTCTTTATTTATGAAGTTTGCTTGGAATTTACTAACTGGTGATTCTTTATGGGCTAATTTTTTCAGGCGTAAGTATGTTAAAGATCAGCATCTGTCTTTGGTAGATAATCGGAAGGGTACTCTTTTCTGGAGACATATGGTGGGCATGGTTCTGAAAATTTTAGATCATTCTTGGTGGCGGGTTCAGGATGGACAAGTCTCTTTTTGGAGAGATCCTTGGTTGAAATCTGGTACTCTTATAAATTCTTGTGACATTTCTGATAGCCCTCTCCTTAAAGTAAGGGACTGTAGACTTTATAATGGTTGGGATGTGGATTTGCTTCATAGCTTAGTAGGGGAAGCCAAGATGGAAGAAATTTTGAGTTGCCTAGGTGAACAAAAAGATGGTGCAGACTTGCTGATTTGGAAGCCAAACCTGAATGGGGAATTTTCATCAAAGTCGGCCTTGGACTGTGTTCGTGTCCATGCACCAAAATCTGAATGGGCTTTTTAGATTTTGCATTCAGCGCTCCCAATTTGGCATTCAGCGCTCCCAAAGAAGTATTCCGTCACCATTTGGAAGGCTTTTAATTTTAGCCTTACTGTTGATAGTCAAATCAACTCTCTGGGCATACCTTTGGCTTCTAGATGTGAATGTTGTATTCAGGGATGCATGGAAGATCAAGACCATGTCCTTGCCAAAGGGATGATTACTATGGATATCTGGAGGCGTGTCTCTTTACAGCTGGGGATGCCATATGACCCGAGAAGATCATGGAGAGCATCGATGGAATTATGGTTTCGGAGAGCTACTCACTCGACTCAAAAAGGTACATTGCTTGCTCTTATTCCTATTATTGTAACTTGGTCTCTTTGGGTTTGGCGATGTAAAGCACGAATGGAAGGTAAACGGAGTTCTGTGGGCTCTTTGTGGGGCTTGATTAAGGCTGCTATTGCTTGGGTAGGATTTCGTTTGCGTGCTAGTAAAAAAATGAATGATGGAGATGAACAAGTGTTGAATTTTTTCTCTATTCCTATTAAACATGTGAAGAATCAGAGCCTTTTTCTTGTGAAATGGATGAAACCGAGCCCGGGTTGGTTTAAATATAATGTGGATGGGAGTTTGTTGGGAAATCCGAGTTGTATGGGTTAAGGTGGTTTAATTAGAGATGAGAAGGGAAATCTTACTTGGGCTTTTGCTAAAGAATTAGGGCATGATTCAAATAATGAAGCAAAGCTTGCGGCTCTTTATTTTGGTCTTCAATATTGTAAGGATTTGGCTATTTGTCGTGTAGAAATTGAATTAGATTCTTTGTTAGTGGTTCATTGGATAGAGAATGGGAGATGTGGTTTATGGTATCTTGAAAATTATTGGGAAAAGATACAAAACTTTCTTGCCTCCTTGGAAGTTAAGGTGCGACATATTTATAGGGAAGGTAATGCAGGAGCAGATTTCTTGGCACGTTGGGCTTCAGATCAGAATAATGGTACGTGGAACAATTACAACGAAGTGCCACATTTGCTAAAAAGGATTCTCAAAGTTGATAAATCTTCGCGCTATCCGCCTATAGGCGGCCAATAAGATGCTTTTGGACAGAATAAGAGTGTCAGTTTGGTTCTTTTATTAGGCTTGTTAGTTGCTGTTTGTTTTTTTCTTGGTTTTGGTTTGTCTTTTTTTGATACTTGGTTTTGGGTTAGTTTATAGTGTTTTATTTTGTAAACCCCCAAGTGTTTTCTTGTTACCACGGTATTCCTCTGTCACAAGCGAGGGTTATTAATAAAATTGGGAGGGAGTCACTCGTGGACATGTGACCTTCGTCTTTTATTAAAAAAAAAAAAAGATGAAAGTTGTAATGATTTTTATGCTAAGCTTAATGACATTGTAAATTCCATATTCAATCTTGGTGAAAAATTCGAAAACTCAAGAGTTGTGAGGGACATTTTTAGGTCTCTACCTGAAAGATTTCGGCCTAAAGTTACTGCTATTGAGGAAAGCAAAGACTTAGATGCAATAAGGGTTGAAGAGCTGGTCGGCTCCTTACAACGTATGAATCTTCACTTCCTCAACCAAGGAAAGGTAAGTCTATTGCTTTAAAAACTATAAAAGAAGATCGTGAGGATTTCTCTGATGAAGAAAATCTGAATGATGAGGATATAACTTTCATTGCAAGGAAATTCAAAAAGTTCATGTTTAATAAAAAGGCTAGTAGAAAGCAAAAACAAGGTAAGGAATTTTTGCAAAGAAGAATGAGTCTAAAAATTGAAATAAAGATAAATTTGGAAAAAAGGACAAAGTGAAGTGTTATGAATGTTCTGGTTATGGTCATATAAGAATTAAATGTCCAGATTACAAGAAAAGTAAAGGAAAAGCATTGAAAGTCACACTTAGTGACAATTCAGATTATGAAACTTCAATCTCATCATCTGATGATGAAAAATCCTTTATGGCTTTTTCTACTATGGTTAATGATGTTCCTGAGATTACACTAACAAAATCTGAAAGTGAAGGTGATTAAAGTGATTCAGATGTAACACTTGTCGATGCTGATCAAGAACTAAGTGTACAAGAAGTATATAATGATTTATGTGAAGAAGTAGTTAAGCTAAAAAAAACTCAACAATAAACTTACTACTATGGAAAATGAGAAAAATAATCTTTTTGAGGCGCTAAAAATTTCTGATATTGAAGTATCAAGATTAAATGATCAAAAGACTGCATTAGAAAAAGAATTGAAAATTTTTCAGAAGTGAAAACAAAAAATTGCAACTCAGAAATTAGAAGAAACGTTGAGCTTTTAGAAGCTGAGTAGTGATAGAACTGGCCTAAGGTATACAACTTCCAAAGGTAGAGAAAACCAAGTCTCATCATCCGCTGCCACTACATCTAAAGGTATTATTTTTGTTAAAGGAAGAAAATATATGAATGTTGTACTTAAGTTAGTTTATTCAAAAAAGAAGAAAATTTCACCCAAGAAGAAAACACTAAGGCATCTAACTCATCTAACCAATCCAATTCCAAATCCTAACCATACAATCAATCAATTATCATCCTATTTGACGGCGAAATATTCTAAATTATCTAAGACCCTTGCTCGAGTAGAATTAGAATTGCCCAACATACGATAACCCGCAATATGTCTATGCGGATTTAAAAGCATTTGAGCACATTAAGATTAATAATATTTCACATAAAAGCAGCACAAATCACTTTGGCACATTCCTGTCTTTCATTCAATTCATGGCATACATCATACGAAGCTAAATTACATGCATCATTTCTTGAATTAACATACACAACAAATTATTCAACTATTGGCCAAATAATTGAAAACATTAAACTCAATGATGTATATTCAAAAGGAATGATAAAATTATGATCACATAGAAATAATATTCGGAATTGTTATGGAGAGGCTACATCGTAGCCTTAGTAATAGAAATTAGTTCATACTAGAATAAAAAAAACTATAATAATTATGGAATTCATAATGAAAATTATACAAAGAGAAGATGAAAGAGTTAAGAAGGAAATTGTATATAGATCAAGAATCTCAATTGTTGATGAACTCCAATTTTGCAGATTTTCGACCTCTTGCTTGATGTGTCGTTTCCTCTCTGAAGATGTTCATATTTTGCTCAGGCCTAAACATGAAAGTTGTAGGTTTTTATCTCCTGGCTTTTTGTAGAAACCGAAATTGCCCTTATGCTCCAAATACGAAAGGGTAATTCAGGAATTCAGCAGTTTCGTGACTTTTGACTTGATGACTCTTTCAATTTCCATGATTCATTCAATTTATTTATTCCGAAACAAAAATAAATAAAAATAAATAAAAAATCTAATAAATAAGAAAATTAAACACAAATTAGCATAAAATTAAGAGTAAAAGTATGACAAAACTTGTATAGAAGTTAAACACATCAGAACTACCCAAGGCTATTAAAGCCAAGAAAATAATATGTGGAGCATGCCAAGAAGGAAAGCAAACTAGAGCTCAACACAAGAAAACCTCTCATATTCTTATCTCTCGGCAACTTGAACTATTGCATATGGACTTGATGGGTCCAACACAAACCGAGAGTCTTGGTGGAAAGAAGCATATCATGGTGATTGTGATGATTTTTAGAGATATACATGGACTATCCTCTTGAGGGAAAAATCTAAAGCTTTTGACCTTGCCAAGAAGCTATTTAAGAAATTACAAATAGAGAATGAAGTTTCTATCTTTAGAATACGTAGTGATCATGGTAAAGAATTTGATAATACTAATTTCACTTATTTTTGTGATGAATAAGGTATACACCAAGAATTTTCTGCACCTATTACTTCACAATAAAATGGAGTAGTGGAAAGGAAAAATAGAGCGATTCAAGAAATGTCCGAACTATGTTGAGCAACAAAAAGATTATACTATATTTTTTGGGAGAAGCAATAAACACAGCAAGTCATATTCTGAATCGAGTGGTTCTAAGACTCGGCACCAAACATACACCTTATGGCTTGGGGAAAAAAAAAACCCATGGTAAAGTATTTTAGAGTTTTTGGCAGCAAATGTAACATCATGAGAGATTGAGAAAACACTCACAAATTTGAAAGCAAGAGTGATGAAGGAGTACTCAAGCATATTCTCTCTTTCATGGCCACTCAAGGTGCTCGGCTGGTATTACTCAAGCATGTTCTCTCTTGCATGGCCACTCATCCTTTGGCACTTCTTCAGGTGCCGGTGGTGGTTCTAAAGAAATTAAGTTCGCACTTATCTACATTTCTTTGAGGAGAGTTTAATGGTAAACCAAAAAAAAAAAAAAAATGGTGTGCTTGGGATTAGTTATGCAAGCCTGTCAAGGAAGGTGGTTTGGGTCTAAGAATTTTTTTAGAGGTACAGAAATCGCTACATATGAAATTTTCTGGCTTCTATTATCTGTGGACTCCATTTGGACGAGATTCTTCAGTGCAAAATATTTAAGAACCGGACACGTGAGGCTAGCGTAAACACGCCCCACAGCCTCCCGTTTTTGGAGGTCCATTGTCAGTGTAATTCCTGAAGTGGTGGACAATGTGGAAGTGAAAGTGAAAGTGAGGAATGGAGTTTCTACATTATGGTTTGATAAATGGCTGGCTGATGGTCCTCTATGTAGCATGTATAAGGTTCTCAATGAGGGGATTAAAATCCAGGATGTATGGATTAATGGCTCGTGGGATGAAGATAAGTTAGTGCAATTAATTGGTATAGAACAAGCTAGTGTGATTACATGGAAAATTATGGCTAGGAGAGAGGGATTAGACGTCTTGATATGGAGACTTGCAGTAGATGGTTGCTTCTCGACGAGTAGTGCATGGGATTTAATTCGTGTAAGGGGCGTTGAACAACCGAATTTGGACTATGTTTGGCATCAACTATTGCCGAAGAAAATCTTGATGTGTATGTGGAAAGCAAGGTTTAGAGCACTGCCGGTTGATGTCCGAATACAAGCTCTAGCTATACCCATGGCGTCACGGTGCGACTGTTGTGTGGTGGGTGGGGTAGAGACAATTGATCATGTGTTGAGATTGGGTAGTATCGCCAATCAAGTTTGGAACATGGCATCTGTAGCTCTGGGTATCAGCCGTATGGAGGGTCACTCATAGTGGGTAACAGTTGAGGGGTGGTTTGGTTATGCCAAAAAAACCAGCCATAGAGGAACGCTACTTGGCCTGCTACCGTCCATCATCACTTGGAGACTATGGTTTAAGAGGTGTAAAGCAAGGATGGAGAGGGTGTAGGAGTCGGCAAGGGAGGTGTGGATTGCTATTAAGGTATGGCTTAGGAACGTATCTTCTCTTATGGCGCAAAGTTGGAAAATTTTCGTCTCTGACCAAGCCATTCTAAAGGCTCTCAAGGTGCCTTTTATCAATAATCCGAGAAGGAGGCCGCGTCTAATTACCTAGAAGAAACCAATAAATGGGTGGGTAAAGCTGAATGTAGATGGTAGTTGCCGTGGTAAGCTGGGCAATTGTGGTGGAGGGGGACTCATAAGGGATTCGAATGGAAATTTTATGTCGGCCTTCTTGTCACATTTTGGTCATGGGACCAATAATGAAGCAGAGCTTCGTGCCTTAATTGTGGGAGTGGGTGTTTGTAAGGCAATGGGCTACACATGTAGAGTTAGAATGCGATTCCAGTTTGGTGGTTAATTGGCTAAAATGTCAAAGGTGTTCAGTATGGTATTTATGGAATTTTTGGGAAGAGTTGCTAAATATTTTACAAGGATTACAATTTACTATAGACCATCAATTTCGAGAAGGTAATTCTCCGGCAGATGCCTTGGCCCGTTTAGGCGAGCATGAGATTTAATTCTTTTGTTTCTCTACCTCGACACGTAAAAGACATGATCCGGTTAGACAAGGTAGGACTTCCAAACATCCGTTTCTAGTTCTTTTTTGTTTCTTAGTCCTGTTTGGTTTCATTATGTTTAAATCACTAGGTGAACATGAGATTTAATTCTTTTGTTTCTCTACCTCGATATGCAAAAGGCATGATTTGGTTAGACAAGGTAAGACTTCCAAACATCCGTATCTAGTTCTTTTTGGTTTCTTAGGCTTGTTTAGTTTCATTATGTTTAAGTCACTAGGCATGTTTAGTTTGTTTCTAGGCATGTTTAGATTTTTCTGGCGTTTTTTGGTTCGTTGTTTGGGTTGGCTGACTAGCCCTGGTGTCCTGCTTGTTACCATGGTTTTCCTCCACCATATGTGAGGACTTATGAATAAACTTGGGACGGGGCTGCTATGTAGGTGGCTACCGGCTCTTTTTTTTTTTTTTTTTTTTTTAAAAAGNATATCATTCTAGACTACCATCAGGGAACTTGAAAATATGAAGGAGTTGGTGCAAGCTATTGAAGAGGACTCACAAGTGCAAAATGAATAAGATTACATACAGAAAACACCTCAAAACTCACCTCCTTCGCAAGACAAAGAACCCTCTTCAAGGGTTATTCAAAATCATCAAAGGGAGAATATTCTTGGTGAGCTAGATGAAGGTATGAGGCTTAGAAAAAGAGTACTAAATCAAGTTTCTTTTGTGTGTTATTTGTCACAGGTTGAACCCAAGAAAGTTGAGGAAGCATTGAATGATGAAAGTTGGGTCAACGTCATGCATGAAGAACTCCATCAATTCACTAGAAATGATTTATGAGAGTTAGTTCCTAGACTAGAAAATTACAACATCATTGGGACTAAGTGGATCCTAAAAAATAAGTCCAATGAGCATGGCACAATTGTGAGAAATAAAGCAAGGTTGGTTGCTCAAGGGTACAGACAAGTTGAGGGGATTGACTTTGATGAAACATTTGCCCCTGTGGCTCGATTGGAATCTATCTGCATTCTCCTTGCACTTGCTTGCTATCTAGACTTCAAATTATATCAAATGGATATCAAGAGTGCATTCTTAAATGGAATATTACAAGAAGAGATATATGTTGAACAACCTAAAGGTTTTATTAATCACCTATATTCTAAATATGTGTACAAGTTAAGGAAGGCTCTTTATGGATTGAAACAAGCACCTCGTGCATGGTATGAAGATTGACAACATATTTACTTGATCATGGCTTCATTAGAGGACAAGCCAATATGACTCTTTTCATAAGAAGATCAAGTTAGCAACTTTTAATTGCTCAAATCTATGTTGATGATATTGTTTTTGGAGCAACACTTGAGTCTCTTGCATATGGTTTTGCAAATGAAATGAAGTCTAAATTTGAAATGAGCATAAGCACATCAGTGAAAATCAACATAGATTCTATAAGTAAAAGCATTGATCTTACTCTTTACAAAAGCATGATAGGAAGTCTATTATATATCACAGCAAGTAGACCCGATATCACTTTTAGTGTTGGTGTGTATGCTAGATTTCAAGCTAATCCTAAGGAATCTCATCTTACAGCAGTAAAAAGTATCATAAAATACTTAAATGCAACTGTTAATTATGGGAGATGGTATTCTAAAGACACTAACCTAACACTAGTTGGTTATTCGGATTCTGATTGGGCTGGGAATGCTGATGGTAGGAAAAGTACTATTGGAGGATGTTTTTATGTAGGTGGGAATCTTGTAGCTTGGATGAGTAAAAAGTAAAACTCTATTTCCTTATCTACTACTGAAGCCGAATACGTAGCTACAGGGAGTTGTTGTACACAACTACTATGGATGAAAAATATGCTTGAAGACTATGGTTTTTCTCAAGATACTATGACTATTTATTGTGATAATTTGCGTGCTATTAGTATTTCAAAAAATCATGTTCAACACTCTAGAACCAAGCACATTGACATTAAACGTCATTTTATTAGAGACTTGGTCAAGTCTAAGATAGTATCTTTGGAACATGTGGCTACTGAACCTCAATTGGCTGACTTGTTTATAAAATCTTTAGATGGTCTAAGGTTTGAGTTTCTAAAGAAATCCATTGGTGTATGTGATATTAAGTGAGAGGCATTTCATTAGTCTAGAACATGCATTTTTTTGCTTTTAATTTATGCTTCTGTTTTTAGTTTATATATATATATAATAAGAAAAATAAACTATAAATTCTGTTTGGAAGTTCTAAGTTACTTTTGGGAAGTGCATATTTGATATGTCAAAGTTTTGAGCTTGTGTATTCTCATAAAATAAATTCTTGAATTTATGCATCTCTTTACTTTGTGCCTTTCACTTTGTACATGCTAACCATATGGGTCATCTTGAAAAGTTCATTTACAAGCACTGTGGGAAACTTATATGTATGATAATTATAATTAAATTCCATATTTATTATTGAGATGCTCACCATAGAAGGAGTCCATGCCTTGAATTGATTAATACTAGTTGACAT
This sequence comes from Pterocarya stenoptera, assembly GCA_003123785.1. Lineage (NCBI taxonomy): Eukaryota > Viridiplantae > Streptophyta > Magnoliopsida > Fagales > Juglandaceae > Pterocarya > Pterocarya stenoptera. Next base: position 47,441 of record QEOT01006162.1, read on the forward strand.
AGTACAATAATAAAGGGATCTCCCCTTGCCAAACACAAATGATTGATAAATATAGAAAAAGTCGATGTTGAATCATTGCAAAAAAAACAAATATCCTACACGGATCTGTCCTTTAAGTCCTTATAGAAAGAATCGCTGCTCAAATCATTGTGGAAAAAGATGAGCAACAAAAATGGACATTAAAAAAAAAAGGAAGCTATGCAAACTAGTGTTTGGAGAAGATACTTATGTATCTAGGCCCTAGCATAGAATTTAACTTTTTAGGTGAGTGACAATCTCTTAGAAACATCTATAAGAAGAAAATACTCATGAATAATATTTTCAAGAATATAATTGAAGAGCAAAAGAATTAAATAGTTACTCTTCTATATAAGTTTGCTCACTCACACACTCATATGAACTTTGATATGGATGACCTTATGAGGTGTGAACATCTATAGTAATTGTTACACATAAGAGGGTGTACTTAATTGAATTTTGTTTGTGTGTAACACCGTGTTTGAACTGAGATGCATCAAAACATGTCACTTGCCACATTGCTTATATATATATAAATAATAATAATATTTTTAATTTCTTATTTTTTATTTATTGTGGTTTATATAAAATAAATATAAAAAACATGAAATATATTTAATATTTTTATGGGTCAGTGTTGGGCATGTGATGCTGAATTAGAATTCTGGAAAGTGTTTTTGTTTGAATGGGATAGGTCCCAGTTGGATGCTAGGGCAGAGTGCATATACATGGCTTTTAGTCACTTAAGTGACTTAAGCCACAAAAACTCGTCCAGCCCACTTTCCCGATATTAGTTCCCCTTTTCTTGCAATAACACACTCACGCACCTTCATCCCTTATCTCGAGTCCTACAAGCACGACGCATCCCCTTATCGATTTTGTACTTCTCGTGATTAAGATCCATAACTAATACCTCTAATCTATGTCCCTTCATCACGGTAAGGTTTTTATCTCAATCAAATCCCTCTCCTACTCAAAGACTAGGGTTCGACGCATATGTGTGTGTGTGTGTGTGTGTGTGTGTGTGGAGATTGGGTTGTTGATTTTTGTTAGGCAAAGTTGGGGCTTGGATTGTTGTTGGGTTATGTATACATTCACCCATATGAGTACATTATTCAATAGTATGCATGTATTGAGGATGATTTTTGGTGGGTTATGACATTCTTGATTTCGATTTTTACCTAATGACCACTAAGTGTTTGTGTTTATTCCTCAATAGAGTCACACTCCTTAGAATGTTGTAGTCCATGTGGAAGATGAATTAATATCAAGGGATTTATAATGTCTTGTTCTTCTTTGTTCTCGGATTCCTTCAATTCTAATCTTGGCTATTTTATTATGATCTTGTTGACATGATGATTCAGATGAGGTTCCAAGAAAGAGCAAAGAGAGAAAATTGAGGACTCTTCAAGTGAGGATGAATATGGGCCAAAACCAGTGTAGCTAGGAGAGACTTCAGCTCATTCTCCTCCTCCACTCGTAACTGCACCATCAGGTGCTACTTTTGAACGTTTCACAACTGTTGAAACTTAGACTGCATACAGAACTACGTTCTCCAAAAGACCTGTTTTGGGTGAATGCGAGGTAAGCATCAATGATTTTCCTACTGATGACTTTCAACTCATTCGTTGCATTTTCACTGAATGAGGTTGGAAAAACTCACTCACTCCTCTCCCACACCTTGTGTTGAAGTAGTCCGTGAGTTTTATTCAAATATTGCACACTTCAACCTTGATGATCACAACATTATCTTCATTGTTCGGGGAACACAAATTGAGATATCCCCTGTTGTTCTTAGAGAGTTGTTTGATTTACCTAAAGTGGAAGCATCCTTGTATCCTTATAAGGGTATGGAGGCCCCCACAAAGACCACCATGCGCAATCTTTTTGTTGGCCCTACTGGCCCAAAGTGGCATACTAAAACCCATAAGCTTACTTTGAATCATATGCTACCTCAATTTAGGCTGCTAGCAAAAATTGTGTTAACTAACTTTTGGCCCATTAACCGGCACATTGAAATCACACTAGAAAGTGCTTATTTCATGTATGCCTTGGCTACTGGGGTCTCAATTGATTTTCCCTGTCATGTTATAAACATGATTCATCGCTCTCATGTTGAAAAAGAATTTAATATGCCTTTTGGAAACTTAATCACTAAATTGGCTATGAAAGCCAAAATCCCTCTTAGGAACAATGAACCTACAATGAAGGTGGCAGGTTCTATCTTAGCTGTTACAATAGTTAAGTCTAAGGCAGTGATTACTAAGAACAAACACCCCACTACTGAGTCTGCTTCTTCACCTCCTGAGCCTTATATACCTATGGCTCAAGTTCTTGAGTAGATCACTCTTTTGTCCCAAAAGTTTGATACATTCATTGCTAAATGGGAGGCGAGTTAGTCCAAATTAGATCAGCAAATAGCCGTTGTTCGTTCTAATTGCATTCGAGCCAATGATAGATTGGTTCAACTTTCTTTGGATATGCAACAAGTAGTGGACCATTTAGCTGGTTCAGGTCAAGAGAATTAGAACCCCATGGCTAATTGATGACCAAAAAGGGGAGAAGAATTTAAGGGTTAGAAGCAGCAGCAACAGAAAATTTATCCTTTTTTATTCTCATTTTTTTTTTTTTTGCAATGTAATTCTAACAATATATTTTGTTCATTGGGATATGTTTTATTCTGGTGATAATTAGAACTTGTTTAACCCTGACAGTATCTTTGAGTTCGGTTACGTCATCTTCAACTGAGCATACTTGTCTTGCTGAAATCTTTATTGCTAAGTGTGTGTGTGTATATATATATGTATACATATATATATTATATCATGTGAAGTATTGTGGTGTAATATATAAGTGTTTGTGTGTGAACTGAACCCAGTTGCACGAAACACAAATTCGCTTTTAATTGGAAATCAAGCCCAAGACCAACAAGGTAGGACAGATCCCAAATGATATTGGATTGTGGAGACAAAAAATCTTCACAACCTCCTACTATTCACCCACACTCCACATTCTACCTTTTTTTTAAAATTTTTTTTATCAAATATTTTTTATATGAATAGTGAATAAAAAATTTGAAATAGTTTTAAAAAAATAAATTCAAATTTTTTTTTAAATATTAAAAAATATTAAAAAATGTGGAGTGTGGAGTTGAGTGAATAGTAAGAGGTTGTGTAGCAAAACCCGGAGTGGAAAGGGCTAGAACAGGTAAGACTTGAGAAGATGCCAACATGTTTGGTGCCGATTGATAGCATTGAACATTTTGTGCATGTACTCTTGCACTACTTATTCCATCAGTTATACATCATCGATGACGTTAAGTTTCTAAGATCTTTATAATAAATTTACGTTAATTGCAAGATCAGTATTCAAGTTTTTACATATTTACAATTCAAACCCTTAGTTTTTAACTTTTACAAAACAAAAATTCTATTTGCAACTGGCTATTACAACCGTCACGTAACCGGGGGAATAAAAAAATTTATTTTTCAGCATCTCTCATTCTCTCTTCATTTCGGCCCCCCCTCTCTCTCTCTATCAATTTTTTCCTACCTCTTCTTCCTGCCATTCTCCCTCTCAGATTTCACTCATTCTCCTCTATAAAAAATGCATCTAGAAAGAGAGAAAGAAGAGTAAACTCTTCCTCCTTTGTCCTCCTCCAGATCAATTTCTTATCCAACCCAAGAAAAGAAAATGGATGCTATAGACAGTCTTCGACTCCCTCATAGAATTCTCTAAGAATAGCGTCTGCCTCGTTAGGCGCTGCCACAAGCCCGACCGCAAAGAGTTTATAAAGGTTGCATTCCAAACTGCGATTAGGTTTGTGGTGATGGGGTTCGTTGGGTTTTTTGTGGGTTCAACTTTTTTCCAGAAAAACACCTGAACAACATTGTCATATTCTCAGAGTAGATATGAGTAAAGTTTTACGTCTTTAATCTTAGTTCTTAGTTTGTTCTGATGGATGTATGTTCCGATTCGTTTGGTATCCTTACATTGGAAAGATAATTCCCTCTCTTATTTTTTGCCCTTGTTTAGTTGATGGTTCGAAGATTATAGCGACAATTATTTGCAAAAAAAGAAAAGAAAAAAGGAAGATTGAGGAGAATAGACTGCAGACGAAGGAGGGGAAGGAGATTAATGCAAATCAATAAAAATGAGATTGTGAAATGCTAACATATCAAACTGAGCCAACCTTGTATCTGTGTGTATTTGAGAATGAAAGATGAGAATGAAAACAATGGCAGCAAAAGAAAAGGGGAGAGAGAGGCTTTTTCATTGCAGGTCGGCAAAATTAAAGTTCTAACTTTTTCATTGATAGACGGAAAAAGGAATGAGAGAGAAAGAGGGAGGAAATGGATAAAGTGGTGGGACCAGTTTGTCAGCGGTTACACAATGATTGTGTATGCTGGTTGTATGTAACATTTCTGTTTATAAAATGAATAATTTTTTAGTTCAAAAAACCAGTAATAAGATATATGTATATATATATATATATATATGAACTCTGTCAATCGCTTGCTAGAAAATTAATAAGAAGATTGCCACTAGACAGTTGACACCAGGTGTCAACTAATTGAAAACTGACACGTGGCCTCCGGTTAGTTTTCTAACGAGAAATTGACAAAAGTACTTAAATGCTGATTTTCTTAAACTCGGGTATTAATTCGGAGAAAGTTGAAAATGAGATTTCGAATTATAAAAACCTAAAAATCGAGGTACTACTTTTACAATTAATCCAATAAAATTTGTAGTAAATTTAGTATTCTCCTAACATTCCACTAGTGATGCTCGTGCTACGCAAGGCGCAATATGCGGGTGATATAGCTAGCTAGATAGGTAATTGATGAGAGTGATGGAATGTACCTAGCAAATCTTTTGCGGTCAGTGATGGGCATGCCATGTCGTCCGAAACTGCTATGAAGTTTCTAAGAAGGGTGTTGGATCGAAGTATTAGGGTAAGTTTGAGTACCAAGAATACTTTATGTATATATTTTTAAAATATTTTATTATTATTTATTATTTTATTATTAATTTTTACTTATTTTTTACAGTTATTCATTACTTTTTATTATTATTTAATATTTTATTATTATTTTTTTAAAATTATTCACAACTCTTCTCAACGTTTCACACTATGATCCATGCAGTTCTAAATATAGGATTTAGACCTGAAACTTTTGTTACTCTACTCATCATGTACTATCATATGATTACAAGTGAATAATAATATTCAACTGCTCACATAACATGATTCGCTTAGGTGCTAAGAAAATAAAAGCAATACCACTAATATTAATTAATATAGTACTCATCTCGTACACAAAGATAAGATCTCTTCTTGAGATAAACTTAAGTCATTTACAACATAAGTACTACTCAGATTATCACAGGAGATCAGTTCTAAACCATCTATCTTGTCAATTATACCACTGTTGTTAATAACAAGGATTATATATATATATATTCAACCTAATATATTAGTACGCTTTGATTATTACTTAATTTGTCTTATCCAGTACTCCATCTTGGTCATGTTAGAAGGATGTCAAATTTGGATATTCACACAATTGAGCCCTATCCTCTGCTAGCTGTATAAAAGATAAGATAACTCTGCAACGCATGCAGTTCGGAGCCAAACTTGAAATGGACATGACAACTGTATAAACAAGATAGGCTTTTGTCTCTGTACAACTTGATCTGGGCCTGGCGAAACTGATCTTCTTGGCATCTAAATGGAATGTTCATGGGAGCAAGGTCATGACTTTTAATTGGCATATGTGAGCTGTCAAGAATTTTGGACCATAGAATGTAGTTGATAAGGTTTTTTATCCTATTTGAAGGTGAATGGTTTTTAAAAATCTGAAAATTTTCAACCCCTCAGAGGTAGATCAACCATCCATATATCGACTGATCTAGTTTTCCTTCCACGAAATCAATCAATAATGGCGTACGTCCCTGTGTTCCATTCTTCATACTGATCACCAGACCTGGATGTTTGGATTGGAGCCAATATCCCACAAAAACTAATTGCCATGCATTAGCACTGTCTTAGAGCTTGTTAAATTTATATTTTTACTTTTTGTGACGTTATTCCATGGCTTAGAATCGATCATCCACAAACCAAACGCAATACAATATTTATTCATCTTTAATGGAATTTGCCGACTTCAACAGAAATGTTACGTACGTAGTACCTTAGCAGTCAGAATGCAGCCCATCCAGCATTGACTCGAAAACTTATAAAAACAAAGTAAACAAAACAACTCACATGTTTGCTCTTATTAATGGACCTAGAAACCTCTATTACTACTCATGATCGGAAGAATGAAGATCCTATTCTTATGGGCATTTTCATGAGAATAGGAATATTGACACGACACAGATCATCAACCAGATCCACCAAGAACACCTTTAAGCTTCTTAATCTGAGCAGCATCAAGGAAAGTAGTTGCGGCTATCACTTCAGTGGGCAAGTCGTTTGCAAACAGTGCGAAATCCAGAATCTGGAGACCTGGGGTTGCACTGCTGAAGCTGACAAATGCTAGAGCCTGAGAAGCTCCGGAATTTATCTGAAAATGCAGTAATCCTTGAGGGAAAACCATAATGTCACCCTTCTTAAGAGACTTGATGTAAACAGTATTCGCTGAGGAAACGAACCCAGCACAGATTGTTCCCTGCGCAACAAGAAGAACTTCTGAACCTCCAGGATGGGTGTGAAATGGCACGACCCCACCCACAGCCAGGTCCAAGCGAGCCAAGGAAATTCCGAGGCCGTTCACGCCAGGAAATTGTGTGGCAAATGCAGGAGTCACAGCCGCTTTGATAATGTTGGAGGTGTTGCCTGCAATGCCTAGGCCAGAGAAGACAAAATCAGCCACAGTCACAGCTGCAGGCTTCTTGCAAGAGTAACCAGCAGGGCTTTGAGGAAGAGCGAGGTCAGCTACACAGAAGTCTTGCACAGCTGCATGGGAGGAGGAAAGGAGGAGAGAAAAGATGAAGATAATTGGAGTAATCATCCTCACAGGTATATAGTTCTTTAGGTTTGTGCTTGTTTGGGGTTTCAGGGTTCTGGGTCGGATTAACGTGGTCTGGTACCATTTATATAGAGAAGTTGGATTCTGAGCGGTTTAAACCGGTTGCTTCGGATTCTCCATGCAAGACTTCACGTGCAAGACAGCAAGAAGAAACGACAGAGATATTGAGCTGTGATGCATGTCCGATGTGATATGTTTGGGTTAGAACAAAAAGTCTCTTTTTGTTTGGATAGCAGAAACGATCGAAGAGACATTATTGCGGATGCATGTCTGCAATAAATTCAATGCTTAATTCGAAGTGTCCTAGCTAATTAGAGTGGAGTCTCTGCATGCTAGCTACTCGATCAATTCCAGTACTTAATTTCTACCGATAGATCAATTCTATGATTGATTTTTCTTTATCTGCATGCTCTCAAATACGAAGAGATTTAATTACTTAGAGGAGTTCTGCAAAAGGGATTGAAAATATAAATCACGGGCTTAAAGCCGGCACTAGCGATAGATACTGATCATGAATGAAGGTGGTATGGTCCCATTTTATTTAGCAGTGATGATTGATGAAGAAGAATGTGGTCCAATTTAATGCCCATTATGTAACATCTGATCCGTTGAATTAGCTGTGTTATAGTGCCGAGATTATTATTCGAACAGAGACTAAACCATTCGAATAGACATTAACTCTCTGTTTGAACAAATGTTTATTCGTTCAAACCTATTTTTATTTTTTAGGCTACATATTTTGCATAGAAGATTTAGTTCGAACGGATATTTGTCCGTTCGAACGTCTTACGAACCTCATCCATTTTTTGAGATCAAATTTAAATTTCATCTCAAATAAGTACTTTTAGAGATAAAATTAAATTCATCTTTAATAAATTTTGTCTCTAAAAATTAAATTTGTTGTAGTGAGTAGTACTACTGAGGAGAAGTGAAAATCAATTAGCTGCACTGAACAACTTTTATTTGACTCAAGATCAATCACATTATTACTGTTGCTTGCAAGTTCCTAGCTTGTACAACAAAAATGGAATATGGATATATGTAAGACTTCTCTTATTTGCAAGTACTTGTTATCTATGACATACCTTTTATTACGTTAATATAATATAAATTCTCTTGCAAATCAAATATTTTTAGTACTAAATATAATTTTTCAAAATGTAATCTTTTTTTTTGTACCATTTTTCATCTTTAACATGAGCTAATTATAGCTTGTAATTATGTCGTATACAATATTTTTAGACTGTGATCATATAATATATATATATATATTATATACATTTTATTTATAAGTTGGTGTTGATGACGCACCTTCCATATTGTTGACAAAAATTTACATACAATTATCGACGGAATTCTTTTAAAAATTAATTTGTGTCATGTTAACGATACCAAGGGAATATCCTCCATATATACTTATAATTACTTGCAAATATAACTTAATATATTAGTCATGAGTGTGAAGTTGTCTATGAGGAAAATGCCAGTAATTGAAAGAATAAACATCAAAATCATGTGGTCCATTACATATATATGGGAGGAATCGCTAACATGCATGGAGGCACAAGAAGACATTTGGACAGCTAAAAGCATACTGGAAGTCTTCTATCCGTTCGCTTTAAATGGTAGCCATGGGAAAAATGTGTGAACCTTACGGCTTGCCCTTCTTCCACGGTTTCTAGCTAGCTAGATTACACCGGCCTCTGCCGTAAAGACCTGTCATCTCAAAATCCGTCTAATATTAAGATTTTTTTAATTCTTTTAAAAAATGTTAAAAAATACATGTAAAATAAGCAAAAATAAAAAAATTCAATTTGCCTAATAGTAGCTCCCAACGGTAGCTGAGAGCTGTGGACATAACACGTCTCTTTTTTTAGATACCTTTATAAAATTATGGATAGGTTTGGAAGTCCAAAATATTAGTATTTCATCTATATTTTATCAATAAATTTTTAAACTCATTTTAAACATTTCTGAAAGCTCATTTTAAGTATATTTTATCAATATATTTTACTCATTTTAAGGAACATGAGTAAAAAGCATATTAAATTCTAAAAAGTCAAAACCTCTCATCTCATTATCTCATTATTTAAACCTATATTTTTTTTTTATAAATTATCTCATTTTGTCTTAAGTTAAAAAATCTTAATACTATTCAAAACATCTTATCTTATCTCATATAAACTATATATTCAAACCGGGCCATATTTTAAAATATATGAGAGTATTCTTATAAAATAATATTATTACTTTTATAGATTGTTTTATAAAACGTGTCTCCTATTTAAAATATAGTTATAAAAAGTATCGTATTCTATCATTTTTTAATTAATAACGTTTGTAATTAATTAATTTACAGTATATATAACATCTAGATCACAGGATCAATATTGATCAATTAAAGAGTTTCAGGATTTGTATTTAGTTATCATTGTATTATATTAATAATTAGCAACTGATCACTTGTGAGATCTTTCAAGCTAATATGAGATGTAACCTTTGAATAATGGACAAATTATTGTGATGGGTCTTGAGAGTTGCTCCTATTTCAAACTGGTCATTAGGATTTTAAAGAAAATGACCACATTAATCCCTAATGTTTGAATCACAAATAATTGTCATATCAATGTCATGAAGACACCAAGGCATGTATCACAAATATTGTCCTAACAACACGTCACTAAAATATATTCAAAATAAGAAAAAAATAATTTTAAAAAAATAATTAAATTAAAGTATAAGAAATAAAAATATTAGAAAAGTACATAAATTTTTTATAAATATAATATAAAAACTAAAAAAAAAAACCTTAATAACCTAAAAATTACAAATTAGAAAAAGAGATTCACAAATTAAATGATTATTTAAACTCAAGAAAGCAAAATATATAAACAAGAAACTTAAAAATTACTAAAACTAAAAATAAATAATTTTGTAAAATATTTTACATTTAGAATTTAAATAAAAAAATAAAAAATACTTGATAAACGAAAATTAGAAAGAAAATATAGTTTAAAAGAAAAATATTCTTAAAAAAAATCTGGGAAAAAAATGAAAAATGAAAAACCGTGCGGCATGGCCACCACAGTTAACGTAACGGACGTCTGTATCAAGTATATATATCACGCGCTTTCCGGAAGAAACCCATGCTCCTTTCTTGTCCACTTCACCATAGATATTGAAAGATAATTAAAAAGTTTTTGAGGGTCCATTGATCATTCATACGCACCCGCGTCCAACACGTCACTTGTGCGTACTTTGCTTAACCATTGGAATTTGGATCTTATAATTTAAATTAATTATATAATTAGGGAACATCTTAAAGAATTTATGAGTGCTTATAAAATGGATCTTTCTACTGTTCCGTCCAGCTCACACTGTTGGACGTGTCCACTAGTATAATCTCAATATTTTTCAAATTATTTTTTTATTTTTTAAATATATTTTTAAAAAAATACTTAAATTCACTAGTAGATATTTTTTTAAAACATTTAAAAAATATTAAAGTGCACTAGCAGTCAAACCTAGGGCTGTAAATTAATATGTTAGGGTACCTAGAGCTGTATATGAACAAGGTTATCCAACAACCTGCTCAAGATTGGCTCCATTAAATTTGAGGTCGACTCAATTTATTTATTTTGAAAAGTATACCTCATATTTCATTCATATCAAAAAAAAGTCATCCATTATAGAATTTCTCTAACGGGAGAGTATGTAAAATTTCTATGGGGCCTTCTTCAATCCAAACTGGCCTTTTTTATAGGCCAGAAATTAAAAGCTATTTTGGCTACTAAATGAGCTACATTGTTAGCCTCCCTATGTACAAACTTAACTTTTCAGTTCACTCTAGTTTGTGACCAACCCCCCACATCATCCACCACATTTCCATAAGCTATCGCTAAATCATCCTTACTGTTAGCAGTCTTGACTATAATCTGTGAGTCCCCTTTTAGAACAACCTTTGAGAAAACAAGCTCATCACAAAGTTGAACAGCTCTTCTCAGTGTAAGAGCTTCCCCAACTGGAGGAACTTGTAGGCAATCGACCACAATACACAAAGAGGCTCAAACTTCCCCATCCTCATCCCTTATAATCACCCCTATTCTCACCTTCTTCAGAGCAGAACAAACAGATGCATCCCAATTAACCTTTACCCAAAAGGGTTCAGGCTTTTCCCATCTTCCTTCCCTATTGCAACTGGTAGCAGATCTCATCATACATTTTCTCTGCTCTTGTGCTGCCACATACTCTCAATACCCATCCACAGCAAATCTCATCACCCTTTTAGGATCAAGGAACTTATCTTCAAAAATACAGTTGTTCCTTTTGAGCCATAGCCTTCTCATAACACAAGCAACCAGCTCTAGTTCATCTTGCTTCAACCAGTCAGGCATTTTTCTCCATAGCTCCATGAAGCAAGACTCGTTGCAGCTCCATTTTAGCATTGGGCTACACTCCTCGTACCAAAAATTTGATGCAGCTAGGCATGCCCACAGAATATGAACAATTGACTCAAGTTCCAAATTGCAAATAGGGCACAGGTTGGATCTCACCACCTATTTCTTCCACAAGTTTTCTCTGGTTGGCTTATTTCAAGGCAGGCCTTCCATATGAATTGCTTTACACATGGTTGCACATTAAGACCCCAAATCTTCCTCTAGAAATTACCATTATCATTCCCTATAGAAGACTTACCCATCAAAGTACTCTAGGTGGTAGACATTCTTTACAGTGAACCTGCATCTCCATAAAAACCCCACACCCTTTTGTCAGATGATAGATTACTACCCAGCTGAATGCCTCTGATAAGCTTCACCACTTCAACTAAAAACAAATCAAGCAGAAGGTCCAATTTCCAGGTCCTTTCCTCTGCATTAATCAAATTAGAAACTTTGGAATCCCTATCCATCCTGTCAGTAGGTGATAATATACTGGAATAAGTCTTACAGGGCAGCCACTTTTCACCCCAAAACTAGTATAAAGAATGCAACTAGAGTGACTATTTGTGGCAACTACAAAAAATACTTTGGATTACCAACTATGGTTGATAGGTCCAAATTTAATAATTTTCGAGTTCTAAAGGAAAGGGTTTGGGCCAAAGTTAGTAACTGGAAGAATAACTTCCTGTCTCATGCAGGAAAAGAAGTCCTTTTGAAAGCAGTGGCTCATGCAATTTCCACCCTTGCTATGAGTATTTTTTGATTACCTAAGAGACTTTGTGCTGACATTAACTCACTTATGGCTAAGTTTTGGTGGGGCCACAATCAGAATGAGTGGAAGATTTATTGGAGAAGCTGGTGGAAAATTAGTGAAAGCAAGAGTGAGGGGGGGATTTCGAGATATTGAATACTTTAACACTGCAATGCTTGCAAAGTAGTGTTGGGTTTTTTTGCTCAACCCATCCTCTCTAGTTGCTACTGTGATGAGACAAAAATATTTTAAGGATAGGGAGTTGTTACAGGCTAAACTGGCTAGCGGGCCCTCTTATATGTGGAGAATTACTCTATTGTCTGCTTTGGACCTAGTCAAAGAAAGGGCTGCATGGAGAGTGGGAGATGGTAGGACTCGATTTACTTATTAAATGAACTCTTCATGAACACAAAATCAAAATTGATAATTAAATGATATAACTCATAAAATTCATTTCAGCTCGTATAAGCTTGTATAAACTCAAATAATTTTGTATTTATTGATCTTCTTATAATATTATCATATATAATACATAATATTTAATGAGTTCAGAGGATATGATATTGTTCCTAGCTAATACCAAACATTTTACATGAGTCCTTGTAAGTATAATCATTGATACACGTACGTATAAAGATCATATTAGTAAAATATCAAAATTAATTTGTTTGTCGAAGTTTGTAAATAACTTTATAAAATATAATATACATAAACAATATTATCAAAATGAAGTAGCTTATGAACAAATTCTTACTCGCTCAAATGTTAAATGAGTTGTTCATCATGATCAACATAAAACCCAACTCTGATGAAAATCTCGAACACGACTCATGTTCGAATAAAAGTTAAATTAAAAAGGTCGATTGACCACCCACTTATGAGTATAATTAAATACTTAATAACATTTGTTAGATTTTACTCTTGATAAGATTCAGTATCCAAGATCAAGGTGCAAATTAAATTTTTAGGTTTTGTTTTAGCTTGAGAAGTAGTACTATGCTATCGACATGCAAGTTGTCCTAATGCAAAAATAGTTGACAGACAAGTATACATAAAACAACCTATATATGCATATGCTCGTTATTTTAATATTTTTACTCTTTACTACAACATGCAACTATAATGGACATCTAACCAAGGGAAAATGCCAAACATGCCATCCAACAACAAAAAAGTTAACAAAGTAAATGAAAAACAGCAGAACATGAGTCTGTAAAAAGATAAATGAATGCTTCTGATGGTATAAAAAAATGATGCAATGTGAAGAAGGAGAAAGAGCACCTGAAATAAAATGTGAGGACTTTTCTCAGCTCAGAGTTTCCAACCCAAACACCCGAGTAAAATATAGTGAAATAAATTTAAGAAAACAAATGATGCAAGGATCAGGTTTTTATGGCCTATATTGGTTTTATGTTTCTCTTTTTCAGCTCACTCGAAACTAGTACCAACTGCTCAAGACTGAAAAGTGCAAAAATTAGAGTATCACAGACATCACTGATGCTCTTAAACTAATTCTTATACAACATACAACTCTAAAAAGTCACCATGAGTCATCTATAATATGTATAGTTATGAAAAACAATATCTATTTTTTATGTGGGTATATTGGTTGGGCCAAATGCTGATAGACAATATATAGTGCCAATTGGAGACATTTGTCAATACTCAATGCCCTTCTTGTTAGACTAGTTTTATTAAAACTCAATGTCACACACACATATCCCTATGAGTTTATACTAGTTCAAATAATCTCTTAATTAATGAGTTATAGTAGGACACAAATATCTCTAAATTTCATGATGGCTAGAAGTCTATTTAAGCACTGAGAGGGTTAAGAATTCTCACCAACAACATAATTATGCCTCTAACCATCGGTAGACACTAGGAGGTAAAGTAGTTAGGGTGATCATTCTCTCATAATTATGTTAGATTCTTCATCAAACCGAGATGAAGGGAGGTATGTTTTCTAACTATTATTATTTAATATCGTGGATCAAAGAAAATCAAAGATCCTAAAATTTAATTTTTCATGTTAAAATATTTAACATGTGGTATCAGAGCTACAGGTTATAGATATTCTATGGTTTCGATAAAATATAATATTGATGTAAATTTATAAATTGTGATTTGGTTTTACATATTCATGTACAAAATATATTTCAAATATAAACTTTATGTATTTATAAATTTACATATTGAGTATTGATCCATACATGTGTTCTCAATATGGAAGAGTTGAGAGAATTTTTGTATGAGAGTTTCGGTTTAAGGGAAAACAACGAGGGGAGAGTTGTTGTGGATTGGCAGCAAAGACATGAAGATGGTTGGGTATCCTCTCCAATAACCCGGGATGGGAGGCATTGCCAATGGAGACTGTAGACACGTCGGATGGTGGTCGTGCCTCTATTCCTTTTGTTTAGTTTATTAAGAAAAATGTAATGATGGTCTAGCATTGGGAGGAGGCCGGAAACCTCCTTGCTAACGTCTCTACAGTGGTGTCGTAAAGCACTGAAAAATCTAGTACAACAGCAACGAGGGAAGAGAGAAAAAAAAAAAAAAAAAAAANCATCTCCTCTCTGGCAACGAAATCCACAATTGCGCCAGAATAGAGTTGTAAACCAAAGTTTTGAATTCCATTATGGTGACTGGTCCGTTGAGTCATTGGAACGAAATATTTCGGTACCGATACTTTTCAATGTATCATTTTAGGATAAACATTATAATAATAAATTATATAGATAAAAACTATATTCCAAAATAACATCAATATAACTCTTTAAAACATACATATTGAGAAGCTCAATAATATGTCTCAATATAAGTCTTAAAACACACATAATTATAAAACTCAATAGTACTTCTACCCAAAACTCTCATTTGAATTGGTACTTTCTCACTTATCTCCCTCCAAATACAGTGATACTGTGATACACCACACTACATGGGCAAGAACCATCTTCTACACTTATAACTTTATTGACTTACTTTTGAACTATCAAGTTGTTATATTGTTTAGTTTCCACAAACAATGAAACTCTAAAATAACGGAGTACGGGTAATTGCCTATCAAAAAAGTCCGGCAGTCCCCATGACATAATTCTACCATACTATCCTTTTATGGTAAATCACCAAAATGCCAAAGTGTGTTAGTGTAAAGAAAATACTAGCAATATCAATGAGAGAAATCAAGAAGCTTGAACAACCCATATCCTCATCAAAGGAAGTGGGAGTCTGACTCACTGAGAAGTTTAATTCACCCCATCCCACATCCCATTTTCATGATTGTGATAATCAGTCATCTGTGCTATGGAGTGGGTGGTGGAATGTGGAATTGGCCTTCGCCTCGTGGCAAAGAAAGTGGAACATGAGCTACCACAGGGGGATTGAGCAACGCATGGGATAGAGTTTTGACAGAGGCTACGAGTCTGCGATGGAACCACACTGTTTGTTGAAGTGTGGATAGTGGCTTGAGTTGTGGCGCCCCCAACTTCCATGTACGGACAAGCACGGAAATCGAGACACCCGGGATGATGACAACACGATCACGCACCCCAACGACACGTGCCGAGTGTGTG